>JARHVA010000026.1:3870000-4135000 GCA_037957365.1 Torreya grandis | reverse complement strand
AATTATTCAAGTAATGTAAATCTTTTGATGAGGAGGCCATAATCCTCAAAATTTAAACTTAATCATTTGATGATAGTCCAAAAATACCATATGTACATAGGGGCTTGGGGTTATGGGAAATAAAATGGACGTAAAGCTCCTATCAACTTTCTCATCACTTGTCAAGTCATCCAAAAACCTTATAACCACACAACTACTCAAACACATAAATACAACTAAATGTGCACACCATAATTAATTTAAGGTAAATTGAAATCTAGAAAGGAAATCATAAATATTAACCTAGGAAAAATAATAGTGAGCACTAATATATAATTTAATGCGCCATCAATTTTGATGGATCACTCAAAGAGAGTTCTACTCTCTTTCACTGATTCAACACAACTAAACTACATCCATTTTTTCCAAGGAATAATGACTTATAAAAAATAAAATGCCTTCTCAGCTTCAGACTCTGAAATGCATGAGAGATTAATGTAATTCATTCCAAAATAAGATGGTCTAAGATCTCAAACTATTTATTTGGATGACAAGTCTAATTGTAATATCTTCATAGGAATAAAAAAAAAAAAAAGATTGGATTTACCAAATTTTCTTCCCCTTACAAGATTGTTAAAAAAATAGTGTTCCCCTATATAACAAGGTAATGCTTGAAAACATTATATGTAGATCCACACCAATGAGAGATTAATGTAACTCACTCAATAAGAATATGTCCCAAGAAATTTTAATATATCATACTACTTATGTGGACAACAAGTCTAATTTAATATTATCATAAGAATCATAAAAAATAATGGGTTGGATTTACCAAATTTACTCCCCATAGCCTATTAAACAAATAGTGTTCTCACAAATAATGTTTTAATACTTGAAATAATTATATACAAAGCCATAAAAATGGTTCTACTAGAATAATAATTAGACATAACACATTTGAAACATATCAAAAAAATAAATAACATATACAAA
Organism: Torreya grandis; assembly: GCA_037957365.1. NCBI lineage: Eukaryota > Viridiplantae > Streptophyta > Pinopsida > Cupressales > Taxaceae > Torreya > Torreya grandis. Next base: position 4,134,028 of record JARHVA010000026.1, on the reverse strand, counting down.
ATAATAATCTTGTTATATCAATATAGGCCTAGTTTAATATTTAACTAAAAATTCACAAGATTCTTCAAGATAAAATAAAGATAAAATTTCATATTATTCCCTAAATGAAACAATTCTATGAAATATGGAAAAAAAATAAGGATGATAATCTAGACATGTTTCAAGGTTCAATGACTATATATTTTCTTATAAAATATTAACAGTATCTTAGATATTAACAATGACTAAAAAAAACAAAAAATACTATGATAACAACCTACATACATGTAAAAGGGTTGTGTTTAGATTTAAAAAAGGTACACTTCATTAAAAAAACCTTGAAAACCACAACTAATATTCATATTATTCATCTATGAGTAATAAACCCAAGGTCTAAGTAATTGAAGTTATGAATTGGTATTCCATTGTATATAAAAATAAAACATATAAATATATAACTTAGATCTAACCCTCGAAAGATAAAATAGTGATCTCAAGGGATAAAAGTTTCACAACACAATATTTTTTTCATTCAAACAATGATTGAAAATTAATACAATAAGCTATAGGATCCAAACCATAATAATAGAGATTACACTCAAAATAATAAACATGTTATGGTTTAGCTAAATTGACCACTTCATCAATCATTATAAAATAATAACAAAAACATCTAAAATTATTACTTCTCTTCCATATACAAGAGAGAGTAAGGTTATAAATTTAGACTCATGTTTGGTATAAAAATACATGTCAAGTTAAGTCTAGATGATTTCATATAACCAATCTCAAGCTCAATATAATAATCCACACAATATATTAACCATAAAGCCCCATTTCCAAATAACTCTGATGTGTTATTTTTCAATGGAAATTATTACTCTCACCTGAGATCAAGAGGGATAAATAGAAATAAAAACCTTAATATGAAGACCCATTTTAAATTATAGTTTGTTATTGGAACGCTTTAGTATATTTATTCAATAAAAAATAGTGAATGTTACATAATAAGATATATGGAAGTTATACATGGCCCAAAATCCATTCTAGATTGTAATACCAACTCAAAAAGACAATAACCCTCATATCTCCCTTGCTAGTTAAGTAGAGATGAGTTAGTGAAAAATAAAGAACAATTTATATCACACCCTTGTTGGTAAGGTAAAACCAAACAAGGTTTAAAAAGAGAAAACCCTAAATTAACCAAACCCTAAACCTAGATGATGTTAAGTAAAGGACAAAATCATAAAGAGGGATGAAGCTAGAAGTAAGCCTCCCACCATCAGCATGCAAAGCAATAAATTAATGGTGGTCACCCACTTCAATAGATCTAAGGAAAAATTAAAGTAGAGACTATAAAATAAGGGAAGGAATTAGTTTCCATTGATTCTAGTGACAACCTACACAAAAAATAAACCCTATTCGACATTATAGGAAATGATAAGTTTGAAACTAAAGAAGTCAAACCATCGCCATCATAAAAAAACACCAATTTCTATCACTACTATTTCCAAGTATAAATATTACCATAATTGAACCACTACCATGGCTAGACCACATCAACATAGAGAAATAAGCACCACATAAAACCCAAGTGATTCTCCATAGGAGCTAAGACTCCATAAACCTCTATCCTAGACACATAATGCCCCCAAATCCATGATATTTATAGCCATAATCTTGTGGACCAAATCATAATGATATTGTTTCAATAGAGGGAGGGTGATTTCTTCCTCTACCCACATCCCACATTTTACCTGAAATTCAAGTTTAAATGCTCAAGGAGTAGAAAACATAGAGAGTGATGACTTTCAAACCAATTATAACTCCCTAAAAATTTTCATAGGATTATCCAACCACTCGTGACTAACACCACTCAAACTTATATTGAACTAAAAACCCATACAATTAGTTCCATCTTCTATAATGAAGAGAAAGTAAGAAAATAAAGGCATGTGCTTCTAAGATAGACAATTAGAGGCCTAAGACAACATCATAATATTTATGAAAATTTAGTTAAGCTTGGATTCATGTATAATTATATACCATTTATAGTTAATAATTTTTTTATAAGTATCCAGACACATAAAATGATAATAAGAATTAGGTTGAACTCAAAATTTACTCTATTTACCCATTCTTCAATCCATAGTTATAATAAACATGGTAAGAAATAACCAAGGTTAAAGCTCAAGCATGTAGTTGAAATAAATCATGGTTATAAATAAATAACACCAAAATTATTTGACCTATTGTTTAACCATTTTAAATAGGTTTTAGAATGTGGGTTAAAGGGTAGAATATCCTATACACAAAGATGGTTAAAGCTATTCTTAAGAAGGCCAATTAATTGAAAACTCAAATAAATGAATATTCTAAATTAAATATTGAATTATGATAAATATATAAAGTACATTAAAAATGGAACTTTATTACATAAACACTAAGAAGAGATAATACTTAGCTTATCTACAAATACAGAGGTAGATATAGGATATTCAAAGGTGGAAACAGGCAAGAACAAGATCATGATCTAGTAATCATATTCTAGAAATTATTTTTGGAGGCTTGGACACTTGTGTAGCCTTGACACAATTGAGTCAATCATGTGTCTTAATATCAATAGATCTATCCAATATGGAATACTCACTATATTATAAAGTGATCACCTGGAGCTTTCTAGGTTTTATGTTACTTATATAATAATATATTTTATTCACATGAATAGGTTTTAGATGATTGTTTATGGATCAAACCCTAGCTCTTCATGTTAGGTATTTGTATTTTACAAAAATGGTTTAGTGGGATCATGAAGTTGAGATAATCACAAAGACCCCTTTATCATTGAGAATTACCTACATAGCCAATATTTTGAAGAGGGCCTCATACATATGTAGTTCACCCCTAAGTGTTGGATTATGTGTGCATAAGGATGAAATATGTTATATGTAATGACATGAAATGATTTAGATTGAAACTTGACAATTAATACCCATGGGATACTCTTTGAATGATTCAAACCTATCATATGATTGATCCTATGATTGATATATAAATAGGGAAAATATGGTAGTTTTGAATACTTGAAAGGTGATTTTATAGATGTGTGCTTGATAAGATTTTGAATGTGACTTTCATGATAATGAATGGTATTTATTTTGTATTTATACCACACCTTTTAAAATTATCTCATAGAAGGCTTAAATAAAAAAATGTGTCGATAAATAAGATTCAAAATATTTGTTAATTAGATGAATTTTGAGGTACAAACACTAGATAAAAATTTGGACACTTGCATCGATGCACGTATCCCTATGTGGGACACAAGTGTCTGATAGGCTAGGAAAATACTAAGGATTTGAAATTAATAGTAAAGGACATATATTAAGGTTTAATCTTTTTATACTATGCAAGAGATCTAGGTCATTAAAAATGATAGGGTTATACCATAAGATTAATAAGTAGGCATAATTATATGATGAATGCAAACTTTTAGGCAACAAAAAGGTCTAAAACATAAGGATATAGCCCAAATAGGTATTTTTCAAGTGTAAAAGACTAAGATACTATATAAATTAGATTTTAATATCTACACCTATATAGTTCTTTACATAAATAATAAGTAAATGAATAAATAATTATTTTATTACACGTATGGCCATACATGATAATAAATATAATGAAATACAATAGATCTTATCTATATTTTAAAAGTATTGGTAAAGTTTATACTAAGCAATGTCTCAATGGTTTAGTGTTGGAAATATATACCTCATCGATCATGATGGAAAATACTAACATCTAAAATTATGCATAGTCTAACAAGGTGCTACAATTCCTAAAGCATTAATATAAAATCAAACAAGTCACGAGGTGTAAATAAACTACCCCAAGAAAAATATTATATGAACAGTCCATGGTCATACTCAAATGACTCAAGCTAGTTAACCAATGTCATGTAAGCATACACAAGAAATCACAATACACATGAATAATATAAACATTATAATACATATGATGAAGACACCATATAATCAAATGGAAGATTTTTTAACCTATAACTAATAATAATGTGTCAACTAATAATACCCAATAATGGTGTTTGTAAATGTTCTCATCATATCTGCCAAGATTCCTTACTCCATCTATAACACCTTGATGATATTATCACTCTAGATCATACCACTATGATGGGTTTATCTTGCATCCACCTCATCTAACTAATAATAATTAGTTCATGCCATCAATGTATAAATAAATATTGAATAAATGTGATAACTAACCATAAAACAATCATTATACAATAAATAACAATTAAATTATAATTATATTTAACTAATTAGATTTTAAATGAAACACCATTTAGTATTTATTTGAAAATAATCCTAGTTCAAAAATTATTAATGAAAAAATGAAAAAATATGATCACAATAGGTTTTATTAAAAAGTAATAGTTTTTTCATGCATGAGTTATAAATAGTTATGACATCATTCTCATCTTGAAATATTCATCATCACTGATGTCTTATGAAAAATAAAATACTTATACATAAATGAGCAAAACCATTATATAATCCATCATAATCCTCCTATGTATCAATATCCATAGTGTATTGGTATTATTAGACCTTACACTAGGAAAATTTTCTAATTCTCAAGTGAAGATTACATGTCTCAAGAATTCTCAAGAGATCTACTAGAACCACTATTGGATGTTAAAGCTATAAATATTTTCCAACAAGAAGATGTGTAAAATTAACATTATATTTATTTAATAATGAAACATGAAACATATCATGCAATTGAGTGAGAAGAGGAGGTAGTGAAATTTTGTATGCTACTAGGTTGAAAAATTATAAAACATCAAATAGGCCCACATATCTAGGTGATAACTTGTAAGATTTTTCAAAATTAACTAAACTATTGTTTAGATTTATGCTTAAAAATACTTTATATAGACAATTGTCTCATTTGTTTTTAATATTAATGGATTTTATGTCTCTTGATAGCTTTTATAAGACATTGTCATACTAAATTAACATGTTCTCCCATTTCCTTCAAAATATTTGGACCAATGACCACTTGATCTTCAATGTTGTCCCAATGGATGGGAGTACATAAATTTCTTCCATAAAGATCCTAAAATATATCCATAATTAAGGTTGAGTGATGTGTTTTATTAGTGTAGACACATAAATCACATAAATTTAGTTTCTTAATTAACTTTTCTTAATATCGACATATTAACCCAACTACCACCCCAAATTCTAATTTTATCCCAAGGTCCACTAACACCATTTGCCTCCCTTTTTTGACTAGTTAATTAATCCATATTAATTAATTATTCATGAACACATAATTCCACAAAAATTAATTAAAAATATATAATTTTTAAATCACCAAACAAATTCCATACTTCTCTCAACCAAGTTTTGAGTCGTCTAACCACCTCATTAACTTCCTCAACTAATTGTTAATTCACCATTGAACCTTTTAACCAACTTTATGAGTCATCCAAATAACTTGAGTAATTCATGAGAAAAATTAAATTTCCAACTAACTTTCACCTTTTATTTTAAACACATGAGGAATTTTTCTCTTCTATATTGATGATGACTCAAATTTGACTATCTAAAATTTACATAATTCAATAAATCCATATTTATCCCAACTATCCATCTTCTCACCTGAAAGCCTATAAATTGAAGTGTCATCTTCCATTGTCAGCCTCAATCATCAAGCTATCAAAGTGATATGGAAATAATCTTTTACATTAATATAAAAATAAATAAATTACATCCATATGCTACTAAAATAGATAATGAATTGAGCATCCACATATCACATTGCATGAGAAAAACTAAATTCATCAATGGAGAAGGTGATTTACATTGTGGGTAAGATGGTACATTGTAATTTTCATTTTGATTTTCAATTGAATAACTTCAACTGAGGTTTTAGTTTAATATTAAATTATAAAATTAATTATTTATTTGATTTCCTATCTTGCATAGGTTCTAAAATTATAGCTATCATAATCTATCATGCCCAATGGAATCCATTCTCAATATTTTTTATAACATTATTTCTTGTTTAATTTAAATTTTTATTTAATTTTTTTTTGTTATTGTATAGGTTTTAAGATAATTTGGATTTAAGTTGATTTTTATTTTTTAATAATTTTTTTAAATCTAATTTAAAAATAAAATAAAATAAATAAATACCTAAATGTTATAATAGTTATAACTCTTAATTTGCAATATAGGTTTTTCTAATATTTTTAATATTTGTTTCGTTTGAGACTAAAAATAACATGTTAAAATTTCATGTAAATTAAATTTTAGTTTAGGAGATATCATAAAATTCACAACTATTTTCTTATTTAGTTTTTTTAAAAATACATGGTTGCTAAAAAAGATATAAATTTTAATTTACAATTTGGGTTTTTTATTTTTTGTATGTTTGTTCAGTTTTATATTAACACTAATATAATGAAATTTTGTGTAAATATTACTTTTAGGAGATATGAACAAAATCATGACTGTTGTTTTTATTTTAGTATGATTAGTAAGTCTAACTTATACTAACATTTTTTTAGTTTTTTCTAACTTTTAAGTTTATAGGGATTTTTTCTATTGCTATTAACAATCTAACTTACAAATTTTCCTCTTGTCAAAGACTAATATTGACAAAATACTAATGGTTTTTATGTAGGATCACAAGCCAAAGACTTAGAAGGCTAACTAGAAAACAAAATCTATTGTTTAATAATATTTTCTTTCATTTCAAGTTTTTGATTAATTATGTAAGTATTAATTAATTAATTAATTAATTAATTAATTAATTTTATTTTAAATTTATTTTTTTGTATTACAAGACATTACATATGCTCTCTCCTTGCATCACAATTGTGACTAACCTTGGAGAACATAAACTATTATTGTAATTTTATGTTAACTAAACTATTCTCACGTATGATCTTTCATTGTGTCACACTAGTGACAATATTTGAAAATTAAAAACAAAAATAGTATCATTTTTTATTTTTATAGTAGCTCTATCTAATATTGATTTCACCATCACACGGTAAATTAAACTTTATATATCGATAGGGTATATAAATTAAGGGACAACTATTTCAATTACCTAAGCATTTGTGTGTTTTAAGCACACCATGATGTGAGGGGGTTTAATCTTCCAACACTATGGTTTCAATAGATACCTTGAAGTTTGATTTTATAAGAAAACTCTAGTAAAATTATATAGATGGATTGGTCACATAGGGAATAGACCCTTTTATGCAATCTATTAATCAACTTATTACATGGTCTTTGGCCACATTGTATTGAAATGTATATAAAAAACATCCCCTTAGTTTAACTTGTAAAAATATTAAGCCTTAAAAAACTATTTAGTCCTTTGAATTGTAGTGCACCAAAAAATAGTTAGCTATGGGAAGTTACTCTCCAATTACCCTCAAAACTAGGTTTAGAAATCTATGGGTATGGTTCTACGTCCATAGTTAGTTCTCAAAAACATTTTGATGACACTTTCTAATAAACAAGGGAGTATATATGAGAGCCTACAAGTCATTCAACACCCTTTCCTCATTTTTTATCCTTTTATGTGATTTATATGATTTTTGTATCTAGTTAGTCTTTTGTGTTGTCTTTGTTTTTATATCTTTGTGAAAAACCTATAATTGAGGTTTTTTGTGTGTTTTAAAAACCAAACTTTGTCTTTTCAAGAAAAACTAAGTATTTAATCAAGTAAACTTTTTCCAAGGATACTCAAGGCCAAGTAACTCAAAAATAATGTAAGCAATTAAATTTTAAATTTTGAGTCATAAACCTTTTGGGTCAAGCATAATACTTAAGAAAAGTATCCAATCACTAGGCTTCAATCCTATTTAAATAATTCTCAATATGTTCCTAACAAAAATAACCCTTTGGAAATGACCCTTTCTATTTTAAAAATCAAGAGCAACCTATTGAGCTTAATGATAATGATAACAAACATTACTAAGATGAATATTAACATACTATTAATTTTCCTAAGGAAAAACCATCATAAGTTACCTACTACCTCATAAAAAATAATAAGAAGTTTTGCTATAAATATTAGGGATAGGAGCCAAGTTTTCACCTAATTTTTATCCCAAAGACTTCTCTATCCTAATTAATAGGAAAAATACAATACCTCATACACATGATCAAGGAATATCTAATGCCTCCTTTGGAAAGAACAAGGATATCATAGGATCATCCAACAATTATTTTTCCCATACTCATATAGATAAGGGAAAATTAATTATAGAGGACACATCCCAAAAAAACCATGTCTTTACCTTTGTAGATCATATCAAAAAGTTAATGAAATAACTAGCTAATATTGAATCCAATTTATCCAATCCTTTAGATCCAATAATAACCAAATCAAATAATTAAAATCAAAATCAAAGTCCATATTAAAATACTAATAAAAATCAATATCAAAATCAACATCCCAATCAAAATCAAAATAAAAATCAAAATCAAAATAAAAATCAAAATCAAAATCAAAATCAAAATCAACAAACCAATCGAAATCCCAATCAATAAATCAACCCAAATCTCAATCAAAATCCTAATTAAAATCAATATCAAAATAAAAATCCAAATCAATATCAAATTCAAAACCCATAATCATCTTTGACACTCAGATGCATGAAATTTATCCAAGAATGGTAAAACATAAAGGATAAAATATAAGGATTTCAAGATGTAAACTATTCCCAAAGCAAGTAGTTTAAATTTGAATAATTGTGTCCTTATCCATTTTTCATAAACATGATGAAATTGCCTTTTCTATTTCATTTTGAGCCTCTAAAATTTGAAAAATAAGAGGAAAAATGAGATCCTATAGAACACATCAAATAGTTTTACATGGTGTGTAAAGAGGTTTATTGTATTAATAATTATCTATTTCGACTCTTCCCACATGTCCTAGGGGGTCAAATACTAGAATGGTTCTCATGCATACCTAAGGGGTCCATAAATAATTTTAGAGATCTTTATAATATATTTTCACAATCATTTTCTTATAATGTTGAACATGAATTGATTATACCTGACTTATTCAATACTAATGCAATGGAAAGATTTTTTATTCTTTCCTAAAACAATGGCATGCACTAGTAATTTGATTTCCATGTTCACTTTTTGAGTTTTTTAATATAATATTCAATCCTAAAATAGACTTCCAAAATCAAATCCATTATGCAACATCATTTGATGAAATAATTGAAAAGGGAGTTCAAATTGAAAGAGTACTCATTGGAAAAGTTCTCGTTAAAATATACACTAAGACAATCGAAATGAAGATCAACATGATAAAATCAAGTTATTTTATTAAAAAAAAGTGATAGGAGATAGGATAACTGATTCCAAACATGTCCAAAATATCCAAGCCATCAATAACATTAATGTACCTAGTGCCCAACCTAGACAAGACTTTAGGAAAAAAATTATACCCAATTGGGGGTGCCACTTGAAGTAGTCTTTCAAAAGTTGGTAGAAAATAATATGACCACATTTAAAAACACAAAACCCTTTGATGAAATATATTCAAAACCTAAGTGGAATAGAGAAGATGAATATTTTACATACCATAATTTGAAAGGGAAATCCCTAAACACACACACACACACACACACACACACACACACACACACACACACACACACACACACACACACACACACACATATATATGAGACTTAAAAACTATCTCCAAGATTTAATTAATCACGGTGATATAAAATTAAATAATCATGCATCCACATTGAATAATCTAATGTTAGGGATATATCAAGATCCATTCCCAAAACATGGGAATGATCATAATAAATAAATCCAAGATAAAAACAAACAAATTAATAATGTCAATAAAACAAATAACACAATTGATTCCATTATTAATCATATTCAACATATGGATAATCATGATTCCATCATAAAAATCATAGCTCAAGTTTACACCATCACTATGATGTTTAAAAAATTTATCATTTCAAGGTAAGTAAAATATTATTGAGCAACTTGAGAAAACATCAGCCCAAATTTCCATTATGGACCTTATCAAGACATCCACTACCAATAAGGACATTTTTTTCAAAGCTTTATAAGAGCCAAAATTTATAGATAACATTGATCTATCCAACTTCCAATAACTTGTAGGACATTTTTCATCTAATAATTAAGTGAGTTTTGACCATACATATATTTCCCCCATGGGTACATCACATAATTTTCCATTCTATAATGAGGCCATTATCTCTAAACATAAAGTAAAAAGGGTGTTTATATTTAATGGATCTAGATTAAATATATGTAAATTAAATTTGATAAAACATTTGGGACATTAAACAACAACACTAGAGCTTAACACCATTACTATAAAGGCCTATGATAATACAAAGCAATAATTAGTGGGTACCATATATCTTCCTCTTATGGTGTGACCTATTATTCATGATGCCTTAATTCATGTATTCGATCTTGATTTACCATATAGGTTACTCCTTGGTCATCTATGGATTCACACCATGAATGAACTTTCATACACCCTCCACCAACTTTTGAAGTTTTTACACTTTGGGTATGGAAGTTACCATTCACAATGATCCTCAACGTTTTCAATATTATAAACTATTAGAAGGGTGATATATAAATACCAATTATTTTACATTTATGGAAAATAATTATGAACCTAATGAGGAATCACCAAAATTATAAACTTACATCCATCTCTATGACTTACCTAAAACATCCACTAATCACCTGTCTACATTTGAAAATCAACCATCCATGTCCAAGTCAACATTCCCACCATCTAGATTTACCATTATAGTTACAGGCATGGGATAACAAGAAATACATGATGCCCATTACTTAGTAAAAATACATATATATCCTAATAACAATGGCATTCCCCATCATAGGAAGCATGCACAAGCAGTCCCTAAGTTTGGCAAGACACATTTTCTTAAAGGCAAATTCCTTTTTGAAGAATAGATCAAAGACACCAATCTTAGTTGGCTCTATAGTAATGAATTTTTCATGTGTTTTTAGAACAACCAATGCCCAAAGTCTAAAGATATTGTGTGTCAGATTATGACTTATAAAGGGAAAGGTCTTAGCATCCATGAACAAGGACTTGCAAATCCTATTATGTATACAAAAAACAAATATTCTTGAGATATTAGATTTAAACCACACAATGTGAGCCTATATGATTATAATAGTGTATCTTCTAATAAATTTGAGGATTCATCTTTAAAAATTGAAACAATTTCCATCTATAGCCACTATGAAGATCTTGCAGCCACAAAATGTTTTCATGAAATTGCCATTTTAAATCTTGATCTTAAATATCCATAAATTATAACTTGGGACCAAAAACATCCACACTCACTTGAACAATTTTAGAATGATGGATAAATTTTTGAATTCATGAGGGTTATGGATCATATTCTAGTAGGAGATCACAAGAAAGGGTTTTCAATCTACTTAGATAATTCAATGTATTTTGGGGAACATGTAAATTATAATCATTCACACTACAAAAATATCCTTGCCATTAAGTCTTGTATAAAGGAATCAATTGAATAAAATCACAATCAGGAATACATTAGTGAGGTACTTACTCTTCCTATTCCTCTTGAAAAATTTCAAGAAGAGTCCACATTATTTATTGAAAATACTATTGATGTAAATATTAAAAAAATGAAAATCCTAAAATGGTGAAGCTTTCAGCTTCTCTAGATCCTAAAGAATATATAACTTTATCTCTCATCCTTATAGAAATTTTAGATTTGTTTTCCTAGTCATATATAGATATACATGGCTTGAACCCATCACTTGTAGTCCACCATATTGTTTTTCATAAAGATGATAAGTCTATCAAATAAAAGTTAATAAAAATGCATCATAAGGTGGCACTAATTTTTAAGAGGGAATTAAAAAAATTGGAAATCAGATTTATAAGATGCATAGACTATTCAGAGTGGATCTCTAATATAGTACCGGTAAAAAAAAACTACTAAGGATCAAAATATTCACATATTTTTGAAACATAAATAAAGCTTGCCGAAAAGATGATTTTTCCCTTTCTAATATCTACATTATGTAGACTCTAAATCATGTCACAAAATGTTGTCCTTAATGCATGGTTTTTCAAGATGTAACCATATGAAAATTACACCTGAATACCAACAAAAATAACATTTACACATTAGGGATTCTTTTTTACCAAGTCATGCCATTTGGTCTCAAATTTTAGAGCTACATATCAACATGTTATGATGGTCATTATTCACAACATGCTTCATGATATTATTGAAGAGTATGTAGAGATGACATCTTGGCAAAGTCTAAAAAAGAGTAGAAAATCCCATAATACTACACAAGATTTTTGAAAGGTTAAGGGAATACAAGGTTTGATTAAATCCAAATAAATGTGCATTTGGAGTTACTTAAGGGAAGCTTTTGGGTTTCATTGTAACATAAAGAGGCATAGAATTGGATCATAAAAAAATTATAGATATAACTAAAATGTCTCCACCTACTAATCTCAAATATCTTCATAGTTTTTAAGGGAAAATTTAGGCTATCTAAAGATTAATCTCTCAAATTTTAGACATATGCCACCCATTTACTCATCTCATTAAAAAAATGTTGATTTTAACTAGAATAGAGAGTGAAAACAAGTAATTTCACATCTTAAATAATACCTATGAAATTCACCAGTTTTAATGCCTCTACCCTAGGTAAACCATTATTTTTAGATATTTTAGCTACATAACATGCATTGAGGGCATTATTATCACAACATGATGATTGGGGATAATACATAATAGTGTAATATTTGAGAAGGACTTTGGTATCTTATGAAGGTATGTTTAGTAGTTAGTTTTGCTTCCTAGAAAATTTGTTATTACATGCTTAATAATAAAAACAAAATAATTGTAAAAATTGATCCACTTAAGTATCTACTTTCAAACACAGATCTAATAGGGAGGATGGTTGGATTAGGCTATTAATTGAGTTTTATATTGAGTATGTTAATTAGAAGGCCATCAAAGGGCAAATCCTTGTAGACACATTAGTAAAAGAACCAATAACAAACGTCAATCCTATAACCACATACTTTCTTGATGAAGCTATTTTATCCTTGTCATAATCTGTAGAATTGAAATTATATTTTGATGGATATTTCACTAATGATGGCTTGGGGGTAAGATTTTTTCTCATCTCTCCATAAAATAATATTATTCCTAAATCATTTAAAATTATATTTCCTTGTAACAATAATATAATAGGTATCCAGTAGAACATCCAATATCTCTTAGTTTATGAGGACTCAAATATCATTATCAACAAATTTAATGACTAAGACCAAGTAAATTATGATAAATTCACTACTAATAAAATAATGGTGGATAATTTGAAACTATATTTCATTTACATACACTTTGAGCAGGTTCCTTGTGTAAATAATAGAGCAATGAATGTAATGTCTACCATTGGTTCCCTTATTAACATGAATCTAAATGCCAATAATAGTCACTTATTTGTTAAAAAACTAATGATTTTATCTTATGATGTTCTTTAATTCAAAATGTTTTTTAATATTATTGGTCTTAATTCCCCTTGGTACTAAGACATTTACACATACTTCTGTGATAATGTCATTTCTCCAAAATTATCCCACAATCATAAGAAATCATTCATCTAACACACTTCTCACTTCATAATCCTTGGCAAAAACCTTTACCAAAGAGGCTATGGTGAAACTTTATTATGATTTCTAAATTTTGAAGAGGCAAAATTTGTTAGAAAATAAGTTCATGATAGTATCTATGGTATTCACATAAGTAGAATAGTCCTTCATTAATAGAGACTGATTCTTGTAAATATGTAAAAAAATGAATCCAATTCCAACAACACAATGGCCTTATTCATGATATATTACAAGCTTTAAATCATATTTACACACCATGGCCCTTTTCTACCTGGAGGTTGGACCTAATTAGAAAAACAAATCCCAATTTTGATGATGGTTACAATCACATCATAACAACTACTAAATACCTCACCAAATAGGTGGAGGCTATTCTCATCACCCATGTAATAGGAAAAAAAATTTATAAGTCTATCTTGAAACATATCATCCACTATTATGGTATTATATACACTATGATTTTTGATAATAGGAAGTATTTCAAGAAAAAAGATGTCAAATCCCTTTGACAAACCTATCATATCAAGCATAAATGATCCACCTAATATTATAAACAATGAAATATCCAAGCAGAGGCATCCAAAGAAAAATTCTTAAAATCCTCAAATGGGCTTTCAATGATGTTGGTCACTATTAGCATTTATAGCTTTATCATAGTCAATGGGATTATTGTATAAGTATTCACACACCCATTGGGGAAACCCTATATTTCATTATCTATGACACTGATTATATTATGTTGAGGTGTTTTAAATTATGTATCTAAGGTGTCCAATACTATTCATGAGGTCTCAAGTATGCTATAAGGTCAATGACAAAGTGTGCCTTAGTGATCATGCATAGACCTTATTGTACTTAGTTAGGCAAGATGATGGATGTTGATGATGTGTGAACCATATTTAAGGGGATATATGGGGTGTAATAAGTTCTTGGTTTACTTTTGGAAGTGAAATTAATGCATTTTAGTAGTATTATGAAGGTCTAGGTTATCCTAGTCATCTTGTCAGAGTTTCCTGAGTAAGCAGATTGATGATGTCAACATTCACACGTGTGAAGGTGTTAGAAGAAATTGGTCACATGGGTATATTAATTTTGTGCTTAGAACATGATTTTTAAATTTAAAACCTTGAAATTATGTCTATAAAACATTATTATATTTAAAATTTTCTTTCCCAAGCTAATTTCATCATTTTCCATAGTCAGATTTGAATGTTTTAGTGACCGTTGGAATTCAAATATTTGAATATACAAAGGAAAAAAAGTTTGCAATGTTTTGAATATAAATTTTGATGATGTATGAATTTGATGATGGATTAAAAATAAAATTGGTATAAAAATTAAAGGGTAATATATAAAAATTTATTTGGAGGTTTCACTAGTTGTACAATTACATTTATTGCAGTTTAAATTTGACTGAGGGTTTGACTTTCTTCTGCAAGTGACCCAAGAAGGATGTTTGATTTTTTATTTATGGTGTTTGGATGTTTCATAATGAATTATATAGTTTATAATTTTATAAAATATATTATTATCATCTATATGGAATTTTTAGGTTTGACCAATCCATATTTAGTATGAACCATTGCTTAGAAGTTGACTGTTTGTTCATTCATGATGTTTTCATGTACAAGGCAAATGATTGATAGGTTTTGCATATACATAGGTGTGTAGTGATGAATGTAATAAATTTATTATGTATTAGGGGTCATGTGGAATGGACATATGTGATTTTTAGTGGTTTTGTGTTTCTATTTTTTCTCAGTGAAGTGTTAAAAGGATAAATAGATCTACATGGACCTAAAAGGGCTACTTAGGCCTAATTGAAAGGTGTTATTGCTTAAGGGTGATATATCATAGATATGATTAACATATTAAGCTGGTGTTTATATTTTTTATAAGTGTGATATAATACTTAAGGGTTAAGGAATGTCTTGTGTCCAACCAAGAAGGTGGTGATCATGTAGGCTCTATAAAGAATAAAATCAAAGATTAAGGTTTCTAGAGTGAATGTGCAAAGAAAAGAAAAGTGTGAGTAATCTCAGTTGATGGATTGGAGATAAAATAAATGTGTGGGATATGTGTGTGACATAGTGGTCATGTTTTTGATATTATAACAATGTTTTTTAGGGTTGATGATTGAGGATGAGCGAAAAAGTGTAGAGTGATCCAAAAGATTGTTTTAGATGCATTGTTTGTATGTGAAGGCTTGAGAAAGTGTGAAGGGTTGGAGAATATTTTTATTAAATATTTATCCATTATATTTTAAGGAAATCATATTTTTAGAGATGTTGATATCAGAAATTATTATGTGGGTGCTCAAAATCTAGGGCAAGTGGGTGTTTGTCCATGCTTAGAGGTTGGTGCTCCTTGTGAAGTGGGTGCTTCAATAAAGTTTCTTGTTTATGATCTATTATAGGATTTTAGTCCATGTTTTTATAATATTGAGAGTGGGTTTTATCTCCCATGAGGTTTTTCCACATAATTCATGTGTTATGTGATTTGGACTTGCATAGTTTTCTTTGTTTATTTCAATGAATGAATTATTTCATTCATGAATGCTTATGTTGAATGGTTAAGAGTTTGAAGGATTGGAATTGAATTTGGTTTGATTGAATTAATGATTCACTCCCCATATTAGTGATTTTTACCACTAATAATTGGTATCAAATCCATACCTTCTTTGCAATTTTAACCACTTGAAGGTGATCAAAGGTACAATGGATGATAAAGAGGCTAAGACATATCTTCATGGTGAGCTAGTATGTGCTTTATCATAGATCAAACGTCTAGAGAAATAGAATTAAATATTTAAGAAAAATAAAGGAAGTAAAACTTTAGATTTGACTTCATCAATATGCTATGAGATTACTATAAGCATTGATGGTGTGAAGACACAAATAGATAAACTAGAACCAATAGTCAAGAATGGATCATTTGGAAGATAAAGTTATGACATATATAGATGTGATTTTGTCTAAAGATAAGTTGATTCATAGCTCTACCAAAAAATTTAAAGATGAAACTTCTTCAATCATTCATGATCAAGTAAAAGGAATGTTTAGCATAAACAACTATAGTTATGTCTTTATCTTTAATGGGAATTGTTAGACTTGTAATCAATATGGTCACAGATATAGGGGCTATACTTTCTCTTAAAATAATAATAATGAGGTTATATGCTACAAATATAACCAACAAGGACATATAGCCAATTATTGTAAGAGGTCCTATTGGAAAAAGGACATACAAGTCATTGACACCATCAAATGGTTCAAGGAAGACAAATCCAAGATTGAATAAAAGAATAAGTAGAACTCATGTAGTACACTAAAGGAAGAGTAAATGTTTGTGAAAACTACCTTGCATACTCAAGAGGATGAAAACAAGAAATAATACATATATAGTGGATGTTCAAGTCATATGATAGGAGAAAAGATCAATTTTATCTCTCTCAAAAAACACAATTTAGGTTCTATGAGATTTGGTGACAATAATTCTAATAATATAGTTGGCAAAGGTTATGTAAATTTAGATAATGGTCATACTAAAACTGAAAATGTTTTATATGTAGAAGGTTTGAAACACAATCTTCTAGGTGTTATCCAAATGTGTAAGCAAGGAAATGTTATGAATTTTTATGATAAAGGGTGTGAATTGAGAAGATATAAGTCTAGAAAATTAGTTAAATATTATTCACAAGGTAGACAACAACTTTTTTCCATGAATCCAAAAGGGAGGAGTGTTTCATGAATCAATTAGAGGAAAGCTAGCTTTGGAGTAAAAGACTTGGACCTATGAATTTTAACAAATTGCTGAGGATCAATTTAAAAGGATTAGTGAGGCATATGACTAAGATTACTAAGATTCCTCGTACTCTTTGAAATACATGCTTTCATTAGAAGCAAACCAAAATAAGATACAAATCTAAGGAGAATTCCACCACAATACCATTAGAGTTTGTATACACATAATATTTTCAAAAATTTATCAAGTACTGATGCTTTACATCTAACAAGAACCCATTGAGACTCAATCTCTCTGAGTGCATGCCCTAAGGGGTACATCAAGAAAGGGGTGGGTAGACCTTTAGTGCTTCATAGGATTGTTGTCCCTTTTTGACACATTATTACCAATCAAACTAGCTCCAAAAATCATTCCCTAAGCTATTTATCCTCCCTTGAATATTCCTCCAATATTTTCCTCTTTCCATCCATATTTTTCTTGTCTTAAACCCATTTTAGTTAGTCAATTGTACTAGGTCAAATGGGTCAACCCAATACAATTTAGGGGTATTTTTCAATTTATTATCTTGTTAGCCTTTCGATCAACCAAGCTCAGACTTAGTGAATTGTCATTGAAAACACATTAGGTTGATTGGATCAACCCTATATAACCAACATTTTCAAGAGGAATTAGGTTAAGATCCACCAATAAATATAAGATCATTTTTTCATTTTTTCATATGTTCAATAAAAAGTTATTATTCACTCATTCTTCTTCTCAATCTGATCTTCCACCATTCTACTTGAGGAGACATAGCTTAGGTTTCTTATTTGGAGAATCTAGTCTTGTGGATAAGTATTAGATGATTTGGCCTTTCTTATTTATCCTTATAAACCATAAAAACCTCTTGCAAAGCTCCATTGGCCAAGGGAGAGATTGATTCTCGATGGGTTCACATTTGGGTAAGTATATTCTAACTTTGTTCTCCTCTCTTTTAGTAGATAGAAGTAGCATAAGTGTTGGATCAAATAATATTATCTCTCATATTTCATGTTTTAGGGTGCTACTCATACTTACTATAATTGAGGTTACCTATATATGTTTTTTATATTGTTTCTAACCCCCACTTTGTGCCATAAGATTTGGTGTACACTAGATTAGATTTACTTTCCTGTTATTAGAATAGGTGAATGATTTAAACCTTAGGACTCAATTAGGGTTATTATGTAATTATGTTAGACTGTAGGCTTTGGAACCCTTCATAGCATGATATGTTGTGATAAGTGATCCCCTAATCAGGTCTAGCAGATATCCATATTGGTTAAGTTCCTATTTAACAAGTGTATCCCAACATAAAGTATAGGTATGCTTTATCTTCTCTAAGCCAGGATTGATTTATAGACATGATGCATTTATATGTTCATACATTCTGGTGAACTTGATGTGAAACTAACCCTTATAGGATTTATTTCACTTATTTTCATTCTTTTATTCATTATTTTTATCATACTAGATCGACTCTATTGACCTAGTTTTATGACTTCTGTGTATGTTTCTAGGAATAGGCAACTAGATCAACCTAATTGACCCTGTATGTTTTCAACACTTTGTATTAGGTTCTTACATAGCTTGATCAATCCTGTCAACCTATTTTATAGGTTTTGCCAACATAATTCAAGGTTATTCATCACCAATATTTCTTTATTTCATCTCTAATCCACCTAGGTTCCTTTCTACCTCTTTCTTTCTCTTCTATCTTTCCTTTCATAGTTTATAGTCTTTAAAACTACCCTTACACAGTCAACTGGATCTACCCTACCGACCTAGTCCTATGTTTTGTATGTTATTTGAAATAATTGGGTTGACCTTACTGACCTAGTTCATTTTTAGACCTTACTTCCATAGTACAAGTTTGACCCTGTCAACCCTATTCTATATTTTTTACATATAGTGTTAACACTATACCTTATTTTAAGTTAAAATTAACCTCATATATGATAGTAATTATCTCACACATTTCTTTTATTGTTACTTACATGCTTAAAATAGTTCACATAATTTAATTAGTGGATTTTTAATTAATCACTTAGTTTCACTATTTCTATTTTATGCACACATAGCCAAATCACATAATCTAAACAAACACTTTAACATTTGTCTACCCAAGGCCAACCTACTTATATTTCATCACCAAGGGAGAATTTAATTTGATACTGTAGTCAAGTATAAATCATGGTTAATGGTATATTATAGCTAAGCACTTGACACCCTTATCACTGTGATATGTGAAGTGAGTGGGTAAGCCCCAATATCAAGCCTATATCATTATCACTATAGTTCCTTTCAGCCCAAACTACCTAAAAACATACTTAAATTGATATATAGTTCTTTTCTTTATAGCCAACTCCCCATCACATTTAAATTCATTTCTTAATAGTCTAATAGAACATCTTAGGTTGACCAATTATTTAGCTCTTTACTTTTCAAGTTGATTGCTTGCTCTTTGCTCAATTA
Source organism: Torreya grandis (assembly GCA_037957365.1). Lineage (NCBI taxonomy): Eukaryota > Viridiplantae > Streptophyta > Pinopsida > Cupressales > Taxaceae > Torreya > Torreya grandis. Next base: position 4,114,030 of record JARHVA010000026.1, on the reverse strand, counting down.
TGTGTGCAAAAACTTGCATTAACCAGTGTTAGTGTAAGGTTTTGTATTGTGTGCCTCAATTATATTGGATATCATTGATCTAATTGACTATTTATTTCCATTCTATTCTTACTTTCCTAGATTACCTACAAAAATTATCTTATTTTAGCTCATATCTTGTTATCAACTTTCTCTTTTTCCCTGTTTATTATATTGGGTTGACCCAATCAACCTTGTACCTTTTTTAGCCCCTATCCACTATACTATATTGACCCAATTAACCCTATATAGTTTTCAAACCCTTTTACCTCTTTTTCCTACCTCTGTTTATTATATTAAATTGACCTAGTCGACCTTGTATAGTTTGCAAGTCCTATTTTCTATGCTAGGTTGACCTAGTCGACCTTGTACTATTTTTTGTTTTCCTTATTCATCAATATAGTTCCTTATATTTCCATTTTTGCATTATATTCATCTCTCTTAAATCATAATGAAATCTCCTATCAAAATCTTCTTAGATAGCTTAAATCCATTTAGATACTATATGAGATGTTCATTTCTCCCTCTCTTTTCCTCCCAAGAGCACCATCACTCTTGGGGAACCTCTTCTCCTCCTTCATAAATGACCTATAACATGGTGAAAATAACACCTTAAGATGAATTTTATGGATTTGATCCTTCCTATACTTTCCAAGATAATTCTCATCTTCAAAATATTCAAACTAATGTGGGAGTAATTGATACAAGTTTTCTTAATAATACCACTAAGAATCCATATTCTTCCAATCCTCTCCCTAATACCAATTTAGGGAGTGCTCATACCAACACCAACCCACCTCTTGATACAACCCAACTTTTATACCAAGTTATCCAAAAAATGAGCATTATACAAAATTATAACACCCATCAAATGATGCAACTTTAACAACATCTAATCAATGTAGTTAATTAACCTCTAACTATTCATTCTCAAGCTAATCCTGACTATATTCCTCCACCTCTTCAGGATGCCTTAGGTAATTTTATTCCTCAACCAATAATGAATAAAAATATGCTTCAAACCATTAAAAATGAGCCTTTAACTCCATTATTTCCATTGATATTTCTAACATATATCCAACTGTCAAATACGATGGGACTAAAGACCTACCTCATTTATTAAATCCTTTGGCAATATTTACAAAGAGTGGATCCAAACTAATACCTTCACCATTACTAAAATCTTAGTCAAAAATTTCACTGGTGATGTATTAGAATGGTATAATCATCTTCCCCAACATTTTATTTGTCAACTTGAAGATTTGGTTAATCCTTTGGTTAAAGATTTTCAACACAATGATCTTCTCAAAAATTGTCTTAGCCACTTCATCAATGCTAAGCAATCTCCCACTGAATCAACTCATAAATTTATAAAAATATGGAAATATTTAGTTCATAAATCTAACCATAACATGACTAATGATAACTTATTTAAACTCTTTATCACTTCTTTGACTCCCACTCTTCAATATAAGGTTAGAACCTTTGCTCCCCAAACCCTTAATGGATCTCTTGACCAAGCTAAATGCCAAGACTTTATTATGAAACAATTCAAACCTAATCCTAAACTTCCTAAAGGATATTTTCAAACATCTAATGTTATCAATAGTAATGCTCTTCAAACCAAATACAAATTTTCCAAAACCAATCTTCTTTCACCTTCTCATACACCTCTTTCAGTTCAATAAATGAAACAATTTTTACCACCCTCAAAACCTTTCATCTATCCCAATGCTACTCCTAAGTGGTATGATCCCAATCTATTTTATTGGTTCTATTTTGATATTGGGCATTCTCATGAATCTTGTAGAGGGATCGATAATTTTTTTTGTTTCTTATATACTTGGTGATTCATTCAATAACGAAGCTATGATCAATCTTCATCATCAAGAATACACTACTGCTTCCCAAAAATGACACAATTTTAAAGCTTTTACCTATAATAACCAAAAATATTTTTTAGATAATCCAGCAAATGTCAATGATATTTGTGTCATCGATGCCAATTATGACCAATATTATAACAACTCTCAATATGTCAACATTACCAAGGTCAGTTATCATCATAAATTAGTTCATAAAGATCTTGTTATCAAGCCCAAAAATCCATCTTTGGAGGAACAACATATTAAAGACACTACCACTATAAATATTAATTTAGAAGCACCTAAGGAACAACTTCCTCCTTCCAATCCTCTAACAACATATATTCTTCCAAAATCTAATTTACCTTCTAAACCTCATGCTATTTATTCTAAATCACATTGGAATTTTCTTGAAGAACTCAACTCTATGCCTTGCAAGAATTTTCTCATGGAGTTGGTTCATACTTCACCATATCATCATACATTCCTTATTAAACAACTTTAATAAATTGAATATTCATCCTCCATAGATGAAGAACCACCTTCTATTGATTCTCAACCTATTAATGTCAATACCATTAAAACTATGTGTCCCTCTTCCAAACTTTCATTGCATTTCTTGAAGAGGACATGATCAACGATGAAATTATTTTTCATGCTAATTATCAACCATTCTTTATTAAATTAGCCATTAATAACACTCTTATTCATAAAATCTTAGTTGATGAAGGCTCTGGTATTAATGTGACATCCTTGTGGCTTATTTAACAAATAGGTTATAACAAGGATCATCTCAAGCAAATCCATCTTACTTGTGGTTTTGACAAGACTAAAGAAAAACCACTTGGTTGTATCTAGATTTCATTAACCATAGGACCTAAGATCATTCAAACCAAGCTTATGGTCCTTGATCTCCCTTTATCTTACAATATCCTTCTTGGTCATCCACTCATTGAATGAGGGCCATTACTTCTTATGCTAGTCAATGTATTAAATTATTACATAATGGAAAATGGTATAGGCATGAATTTGACCCTAGTCCATGAAGCACCCAGCTTCCTAATCCTAAAACTCAATATCATATTTATATAATTCTTAAGATTAACAGTGTTCCTTTACCTAAGTTTATCAACATGAATCCTAATTTATAAGTTACTCTTATAGATTCTAATGATGATGATCCCAATTATTTGCAACATACTTGTAATACTACTAGATTACCTCCCTAAATTTCATAATGGCTTCCTCCTTTATTACCCAGGGACTATACCATTCCTCTTATTGATGAGATTAATAATTTCCCCCTCCATGAAATGTTTAAGAGCTTTCTTTACTAGAATATGCCTTCACTTACAATGATTTTGGAGTGGCTAAATTATTTCAATATCCTCTCATCATGTCTCCTTATACATTCAATACTATTTGGATTTCACCTTCTAAAACTCCCCCATTGATTCTCATGCATGTAAAATTTCTCCAACATATAATGAAAACTATATCATAGCCCAAGCTCAATCTAGATACTTGGATGTCTAGCATTACCAGAAAACTTTATCCCAAATTCATGCTTTTAATCAGGATGTGTATACCATTTCTATGGATTGTACCTTAGATCTTGAGGGTCATGTAGAACCTATCAATTCTCCTTTTATTGATACTGCTTGGGTGGTAGATCAGATTATGCCTTTCAAATCTTTGGAAGTTCCTATATCTCCTTTACCACCTTTGGATCCAATAATTACATCTGATACTTCTCTCATCACCAAATCCACTAACACACCAATCTCTTCTACCCAATGTAATTCTACTCTTGAAATTACACTTGATGCTAAGGTAATCGATGTTTGTAAGATACATTATGAGTCTGATCATCATGGAAATCAAATTTTATATCTTGAAGTAGATGTTGAGTATTATGGTCATCTTCCTAAATTGCCTAGTGACAAAGCTATCCTTGAGTTACTTTATGCTCGAGAACCTTAACTTCCTCGACAACATCATAAACTTGGAAATTTTAAGACTAAAACTCCTTACTTCAACAACTTCATTGCTAGCATTGATCCTACAACAAATCCAATTTATGCCTTACCTAATGCACCACATCATTTTCAAGATGGCAATGCCATGATCATCAAAGAAACCACTCTTATTGAATGTGTTACACCATCTTATCCTTGACCAATTATAGTTTCTTGAGAGTTCTCACCTACTAAACATGATATTTTTAGATTATTCTTTAACAAATATCATGAGGCTTTCTCTGGGTCATACAGAGACATGTCTGACATTAACCATAACATTTTGGTATATAACATCATTACATATCCTAATGCCAAGCCTGTATATCAAAAACAAAGAAAATTCCACCTAAAGTTTCAATTTTATGTCATAATGAAATCATCAAATTACTTGATGCTAAATTTATTAAACTAGTGGATTATTTTGAATGGGTTTCCAACATTATCCCCATTTAGAAGAAGGTCACTAAGGTCATTCAAATTTGTATTTATTTCTACAATCTTAATCTTGCTTGTCCCAAAGACAACTTCCCCTTACCTTCAATATATGACATCATTGATTCCATGACTGGTTATGAAAATGTTATCTCTTATGGATGGTTTTTTAGGATACAATAATATTCATATTGCCCCTAAAGACTAACATAATACTACTTTCACCATGGAATGGGGCACCTATTGTTATGTCAAAATGCCTTTTAGCCTAAAAAATTTCAAATCCAGTTATGAATGAGCGATGCATCACATTTTTCATGATATCATTCACAAAATTGTTGAAGCCTATGTGGATGATCTTATTTATAAATCCAAACATCATAAAAATCATCTTTTTGATCTTGTTATGATCTTTGATTGTTTCCTTAAATATAAAGTTAGAATTAATCTTTAAAAATGTGTCTTTAGAGTCACATCTCGAAAATGGTTAGGATTATTAGTATATTTTCACATCATTGATGTTGTTCTTTCCAAAATTAGTGTTATCATCAACATGCCTATTCCTCATTCTATTCTTGACATTTTTACTTATTTAGGCAAGATTGGGGAAATTAGATGATTCATCCCTAAAATGGAATATCAAATTCTCTTTGTCAATTCCCTTCTCAAGAAAGGTATTGATTTAGAATGGATGGATCCATATCAAAAAAACCTTTGATAACATGAAAGAGTCTTTGATTCACCCACCCACACTTCATCCTATTTCCAATGATAAACCTTTGATTTTATATACTTCTTCCACACCCATTTTAGTTGGGGCAATGCTTTCCCAAAAATATGATGTGGGAATAGAGTATGCTATCTACTACTTTAGTCGAGGCCTCATTGACTATGAAACACATTATACCAAAATTAAGCATGAATACCTCACCATCTATTTCATGGCTGCAAAGCTTCATGACTATATGCTTTACCAAACTACTTATGTCATTATTCATTTTGACCCCCTTCATCATGTATTCTCCAAACCCTTTCTTCCTAGAGATAGAATTAGCAAATAGATGGTCCTACTTATGGAATTTGATCTCTGCATCATTACTCAAAAAGTTGTCAAAAGGAAAATCATAACTAATAAACTTACCACAACTCCCATTCCATCCACTTCTTCTCTTCAAGATAACCTTCCAAATGATAATATCCTTTATATTTAAGGTCTTAATCAAGATATCTCTCTCAAATATTAATTTCATAGCTTTACCACCAATCTTGAAGTCAATCAACTTGATGAATCTTTCACTCCCTATGGTACTACTAAACCAAAAGTAGTTATCTAAGATCTCCCTGCAATTAATGTTGACTTGCATGAGGATACTTGGAACCTATTATTTGATGGTGCTAAATGCCTTCAAGGAGATGAGGTAGGTTGTATTCTCACGAGTACTCTTGGCAAGATCATTCTTTTAGCTTTTCACTTCACCTTAGATGTCAAAAATAATATGGATGAATACAAAACTCTTATCTTAGGTATGAAATTTGCTCTTTATTTAGACATTTTGAACCTTCATGCTTTAGGTGATTCTCAACTTATTTTCCATCAAATTAGTGGTGATCATCAATGTAAAAGTGAAAACCTCCTCACCTATCATCAAATTACAAACACTCTTGTTAAGGATTTTATCTCTTTCACTATTGAGTCTATTCCTAGAGATCAAAATTCCATTATTGATTCTCTTTCCTCTTTAGCTTCTCTCTTTCATCCACATTAAGTTATTTCCAATCCTTATTTTCTTATTCAAATAAGAAAATCCCCATCTTTAACTCAACCACCAAATTTGCTTATCTATCATATCAAGGCTGTTACCATTTGAAAAAACCTTTGGTATAAAGATATCATTCAATTCTTGGAACATCAAGATTATCCTCCTAATTTATATTCTCATGAAAAGAGATGAATTCATAAATAATATTTCAAATATGTATTTTGACACAACATCCTTTGCTATCACAATGCTGAAGGTACCTTGCTCTATTATGTTATGCAAGATGAGGTCCCTCCTCTTTTTTAATAAGCACATAGGGGTATTTACAATGGTCACTACATCAGATATGCTACAAAATTTAAATGCCTATATATGGGTTACTTTTTGCCTACTCTTGAAAAGGATGCCATTGAATATGCTAAAAAGTGTAATCCTTGTCAGCTTCATAATGATCTAATCCATTCATCTCCAATTGAAATTTAAACTGTCAAATCTCTTTGGCCATTTTCTACATGGAGATTCAATCTCAATGTCAAATTACCTCAATCCTAAGATGGTCATGTATTTATCATTATCATAACTAAATATTTTACCAAGTGGGTAGAAGCCATGCCCCTTGTTAACACCATCAGTCTTACCATTTTCAAATTTATTGTTAACCAAATTATTTTCTACTTTGGCATTCCCAATACCATCATTTTAGATAATGATGATAATTTCAAAAACAAACATGTTAAATAAATTTGAAACAAATTCAAGATCAATCATAAATTTTCCATGGCTTATCTAACTAGCATACATATTACCACTAGGGCAACTCCATTTTCACTAGTCTATGGTTCTAAATCAATTCTTCCTTTAGAAGTTGAGTTTCCCTCTCTTCATATAAATCTTCATGGAATTATTACCAATGAATAATTTAATTAATATCACCTTCATGCCCTTGATCTTATTGATAAATGACATCTTTTTTATTTACAACATAACCACCAATAGAAGGCTAATAGATCCCAATAATATAACAAACATTTTAAAATCCACACTTTTAATGTTAGTGATCTTATCCTTAAACTAGACTACACCCATGATAAAGAAGGTAAATATGCCCAAAAATGGTGGGGCCTATATTTAGTTAAATATATTCTTGGTTTAAGCACATACTACCTTCAAACTAATGAAGGCCATGTTTTCAAAGAACCCACCAATACATAATTCCTCAAAAAATACTTTGTCTAAACATTTCCTTCTTTTCATGCTTTATACCTACATCTATCTAACACATTTTTTAGGTTACTTAAGCATGAGTCTCTCCCTTTATAGCAAGTTCCTTCCTTTGACAAACCTTTAGTCCTCTCTTTTGGTCTTTTGGTTTTTTATGTACCATAGTCTTCTTTATCTTCTTGCAGTTTCTCTTGTTTTTATCACCCCTTGGGTTTCTCTTTTGTGAGTTGCTTTGTAAGACTATGAATAGCACCCAAAATTTCTCATAAAACCACCATATTTTACTTATTTATCACATACTTTTTTCTTGCCAATCTTGTTTTGTCATCCCTTGGGTTTTTCTTTTGTGAGTTGTTTTGTAAGACCATGAATAAGACTCGACATCCCGCATAAAATTACCATATTTTTGCTTATTTTTCTTTATCTTTCACTTAATTTTTGGTACCCCTTAGTTTTATCTTTTATGTAGTTATAGTGTAATACCATGGATAGGACTTGACCCTCATAAAATTACCACCTTTTCATGTTCTTGATCCTTGTTCTCAACTTTAGTTTATGTTTATTTTATTAGATGAAATCTGTACAAAAATATATCTTAGCATATTTTCCTCCATTTCCCTCATTCTTATGATAAAGAATCACAATTTTAATATCATTGTATCTCTCTTTTCCCTTTGTCAAATATTTTTTGTGATTTGAAGCAATTCAAATTGTTTCATGTGTCATTCCTCTTGATTTCCCCTTCCTTTCATCTTCACATTAGATAAAACAAGGTTAAATTCAAGATAGCACTTTTATTTCACCTTGATTTATGAGACTCTTAGAATCCATGATCTTTGAGTTTCTGTCTCTTAGTAACTTTATCCCAAGTATTCAAATTAAAGTCATCTTTAGCACCCATTTTTGGTTTTCCAAATTCATATGTAGGAGGAATCAAAAAATTCATCAAGAAAGTTAAAAGACAAATCATTTGAAACAAAAGGAAATTATATCTAAAAGGAAACATAAAAATCTTAAAATTCAAAATAATACCAAAAAACATGATTTTAAGCACATCTACTATCTCTAATCAAAGCTCAAACTCCACAGTTGGCCTCAAATAGAGCCAAGGTCCTTTGGGGTATGTTAGGCCAGTAGATTAGAATAAGGGAATTCAAAAAACTCTATGGTGCTACCTACTTTCTCATGTAGGTACCCAATATTTGTCGTAGATTTAAGACTCTGTGAGGGGTCATGAAGAATGGGGAACATGTCATGGAGAGGTAAGTCCATTTTAATTTTCATGCACATAACCTTTATATGATGATTTATATACTTCATTTTTTGACCTAAGACTTGTGTGGCTAAGATAAGTTCTTCATAGTCCTTAAGGTCAAAAGTCCTCTTGTTTTAATAGACCTAATTTGAGTGTCTTGACTTTGATAAATAATTCGTCTACCTTGGTTTTTCCTTCATTATCCCCTCCACCCATTTCATTTCCCCCCTTGACAAGAAAATTGTGATTCCAAATATATTTTCCCTTCTTATTTAATTACTTATTCTTCACCTCTTAAAACCATGCTAGCACTAATTTTTTAAATATTAATCTATCCTGATAAGCAACACAACATATTTGATTAACTATGGGGTTACTTTCTTTACACCATCACTTTACATTTCCTAGACTTTATTTACATTCTCTTATAATTTATCATTGATTTTGCTTTCATTCAGTTATGGATACCTGAGTTCATACCCTTTTCCATTGTTGAGTGTGGTTGGCTTGTTACTTCTCACTCATCAATGTTGTTTTCCCTTTTATACCTTTTTTTCCATTGATGATTGAGATGTGGATTGTTATTGATCACTCATCAATGTTTTTTTACCATTTTGCTTTTGTCTTTACCATTCATTTATTTCATTACCATCTTGTTTGACATGTATCCTTGGTTTGACTTGGTGAGTTTTCCTTTCTTACTTAAGTATATCCTGTTTGAGTCTTTTGGTCCTTAGTAGCCTTAGCTTTTAAGTTACCCGATTTAATCTTGTTTTTTTTAACTTGGTCATTTGGTCTAACATAGTACCTATCACCTCAACTTGCCAAATTTCCTAAGTATGTCTCATCCTCATAGCACCAACTATCTTGGATTTTCTTGAATTTGTTTATTTTTTTATTTCGTTAAATTACATTCTTGGGTTTGTCAAAAATAGTCTTTGCACCATACACAATCAAAACTAACAACACAACAGACAACTATACCACAATAAAAGTAAGTCAAGGTATGCATCACATTTACTTTTTAGTTATTTACTTTTCATTCATTTAGTTTCAATTATTTTTATTTAAAATACTACTTTTTTTAAGCATTAGCATTAGGTGTATCCTTATATTCTTTCTTAAATCACCATCCCCTATTACACCTTAGTGACATGTGATAAAATTTGAGTGGGGCATATGTATAAACAAAATATTTTCAACCTTTTATCAAAAACTGATGTTTTACCTCTTGTAAGAACCTATTGAGACTCAATATTTTTGAGTGCATGCTCTAAGGGGTACACCAAGAAAGGGGTGGGTAGACCTTTGGTTCTTTGTAGGATTGTTGTCCCTTTTGCCACATTATTAAGCTATTTTTTCTCCCTTGAATATTCCTCTAGTCTTTTCCTCTTTTCATCCCTCCTTTTATTGTCTTAAACCCCTTTTGGTCATTGGGTTGTACTAGGTCAACTGGGTTAACCCAGTATAGTTTAGGGGTATTTTTCACTTTCTTAGCTTCTTATCCTTTTGACTGACCTAGCTTAGACCTAATGAATTGTCCCCAAAAACACACTAGGCTAACTGGGTTGACCCTATACAATTGACATTTTTAGGAGGATTTAGGGTAGGATCCACCTATAAATACAAGATTTTTTTTTCATTATTTCATATGTGTAATTAAGAGTTATTATTCACTTGTGCTTCTTTATAATCTGCTCTTCCACCATTCTACTTGAGGAGACTTAGCTTAGGTTTCTTATTTGGAGAATCTAGTCTTGTAGATAAGTCTTATATGCTTTGGCCTTTCTTAGTTATCTTTACAAACCAAAACAACCTCTTGTGAAGATTTATTGTCCAAGGGAGAAATTGAGTCTCGATGGGTTCACATTCAAGGAAGTATATTCTAATTTATTCTACTCTCTTTTAATAGATAGAAGTAGTATCAGTGTTGGCTCAAATAATACTATCTTTCATATTTCATGTATTAGGGTGTTACTCATACTTAATTTAATTGAGGTTTCCTATAAATGTTTTTTTATATTGTTTCTAACCCCATATTTGTGCCACAAGATTTGGTGTGCATTATATTAGATTTACTTTATTTTTATTAGAATAGGTGAATGCTTTAAACTTTAGGACTCCATTAGGGTTGTTGTGTGATTGTGTTAGATTGTAGGCTTTGGAACCTTTCCTAGCATGATATGTTGTGACAAGTGATCCCCTAATTGGGTCTAACAGATCCTCATATTGGTTATGCTCCCACTTAACAAGTGTATCCCAATAAAAAGTGTAGGTATGCTCTATCTTCTTCTAGCTAGGATTAATTTATAGACATGATGTATTTATGATTGCATACAAAGTTAATCCACACTAACTTATATGGACCTATAAAAACTCAAGGTATTCAAGGTAGAAGCTACTTCATACTATTTATTGATGAATTTACTAGGATGACTTAGATATATTTTCTTAAAGAAAAATCAAAAGCCTTTGCAAAGTTTAAATCATTCAAAGTTCTTATTTAAAATGAAAAGGGATAAAAAACCAAGTGTGTGAGATCAGATAGAGGAGGTTAATTTTGGTCTTATGAGTTTGATACCTTTTGTGAAGATAAAGGGATTATAATACATTACTCTACTACTAGGACACACCAATAGAATGGGGTTGTTGAAAGGAAAAATATAACTATCTAAGAGATGAGTGGAACCATGCTTCAAGATTCTAAAATATCAGATGGTTTTTGGGAAGAGGATACTAATACATTAGCATTAATCTTAAATTAAATGGTGATAAGACTCTATATGAGCTATGGAAAATTAGGGAAGCTAATGTCAAACATTTTAGAGTGTTTGGGAGCAAGTGTTTTATCCATAGGGATGAAGAAAATCATGGAAAATTTGATTCAAGGTTTGATGAGGTTATCTTCTTGGGTTTGTCCTCTATAATTTCTACTTAAATATGCTTCAATAAGAGACTTCATAAAGTTTTTAAGTTCAAATGTAAGATTTGAAGAGGTAGATGAAATCAAAAATCCTAACTTGAAAATAAATAGTACTATAGATAAATCTAATTTAAATAATGAAGGCATATTTGATCAATCATATGATGAAGAAGAAGAGGTAAAATAAGACACTAAAAATCCATCTAGGAGAATACATAAGGATCATCTAGTTTACCAGGTAACTAGATATGTGAATACAAGTTTGAAAACTAGAAGGAGAATGTTTATCAATCAAAATTAACAAGACATAACTCTATTATCCAAGGTTAAACCTAAAACATTATTGGAAGCTAGCAAAAATGAAAATTGGATATATGCCATAGATGAGGAACTTGATCAAATAGTAAAGAATGGAACATGGGATTTGGTACCTAGGCCAAAAGACAAAAATGTGATAGAAACTAAGTGGTTATTTAGAAACAATATGAATGAGAAAGGATAGGTCACAAAAAATAAGGCTAGACTGGTGTGTAAAGGATATGCTCAAGTTAAAGGGATAAAATTTGATGAGACCTTTTCTATTATGGCAAGAATGGAAGTAATTAGACTCTTTTTATCATATGCAAGCTTCAAAGGTTTTTAATTTTACCAAATAGATGTGAAATTTAAATTTTTCAATGGAAACTTAGATGTAGAAGTATATATTGAGCTACTTGAAGGTTTTTCCATGACAAGTAATCATAACTATGTTTTTAAACTAAATAAGGCTTTATATGGTCTCAAACAAGATCTTAGAGCTTGGTATGACAAATTAAACAAGTATCTATTGAGCCAAGGCTTCAAAAGAGGGGTAGTTTAAAATAATTTATACATTAAGACAGAGGGCACTCATCAATTACTAGTGGTAGTATATGTTGATGACATAGTTTTTAGATCTAACAATGACAAAATGAGTAGAGAGTTTGTAGATGCTATGAAGACTGAGTTTGAAATGTCAATGTTGAGAGAACTTTTTTTCTTTTTAGGATTGTAGATTAACCAACTTGATGTAGGGATATTCATTTCATAGGCAAAATACATCAAATATATTCTAAATAAATTTGACATGACTAATTGTAAACCAATGATTACTCCAATGATCATAAGATGCAAGTTAAGGTTGATAAAACCTTGTATAGATCTATGATTGGAAGTCTTTTGTACTCTACTACTTCTAGGCCTAATATCATGCAATCAATAGGCCTTGTAGGTAAGTTTCAAGTTGATCCTAAAGAGTATCACTTTAAATTAGTCAAAAGGGTCTTGAGGTATCTCAAGGTCACCATAGAATATGGTTTATGGTACCCCAGGAGCAAATAGTTCACTCTAAGGACATACACTAATGCAAATTGGGTAGGGTGTGTGGATGATAGGAAGAGTACCACTAGTGGTGTTTTATTCATGGTTGAATGCTTGGTGTCTTGGATAAGCAATAAAAAAGCATCTATATCCCTATCAATTGTAGAATCTAAGTATATAACTACTATTTCTTCTTTCACTCCAGTAATATGGATGAAGCAAACCTTGGAAGATTATAAGGTAAGACAAAATGGACCTTATTCTATTTATTGTGACAATAATAGTGAAATTAGTATCTCAAAGAATCATATTATGCACTCAAAAAATAATCATGTTTCTATTAGATATCATTTATTGATATAACAAGTGAGTAATCAAAGTGTTAAGTTGGAGTAGCCTACAAAAGAACAACTTATAGATATTATGACTAAACCATTGACAAAAGCAACATTTGAATATCTAAGATAAAGATTGGGAGTCATATCCTTTTATATAGATCAATAAAGGGTCATTGGTTAAGGGGGAGAAACAAGTTCATGAGCTTGCTCTAGTGGTTAGTGATGAAACGCTTCAAGAAATCTATTCAGGGATATTAGTCTAAAAGGCAGGTTTTAGTCAATCTTTGAAGCTTGGTTTAGTTGGTCAAATCATGAAAAATGAAGGAAAGATTGATTTGGAGTGTGGATATTACTTTTATAAGTGTATTACATGGGTTTATATGTGCTAAGTTAGTCAAAATAACCATTTATGACCATTTGTTTAGTTTGACCATTTTGCTCAGTGTTCACTACCTAATGAGAGCTTATCATGCAAAATTGGTATTTTTGAGATTTATGAATCTAACCAAGTGTTGAGGCCATTTGGATTTGATGTGTAAAAATGAAAAAGGTTACTTGAAGGTGTGAGAATGATCATATGATCAGTTGAAGGTGTTTTGTCATAGTGGCAGGGGTATACATAGTGTCTGTAGGCATAATTATGAGCTTTCTAGGTGTCAAATGAAGATTGGTGAGTGTTCAAGGTGACTTTATGGCATAGACAGGTGGGTTCACCTAATATAGGTGTGTTATAGGTGGTTTTAGGATTTTAAGTCCTCTTTATGACAAGTTGAATAATTTTGATGCCTCTCATGTATGACAGTCCTTACTTAAGGGCTAGCAAAACAAAAACCATGTTCATGGTTATATGGGTTCCCTAATGAGTCAAACATAAAAAATTGGTTTAGTAGTTTATTTGATGACCTCCAACTGCGAAAGAAGTTTTAGGAGTTGGCATTGATTTGAAGATGGTAAGTTGACCACATTTTTCTTTGATGCCCTAATGTTTTAGCCCATGTGGGTTAATGACCTTCCCAAAGGAGTTAATTTCTAAGGATGATTAATATATTAAAATTGACAAATGGGTGCTCAAAAAGTAATTTATAGTCATTTGTAAGTGTATGGTTTATTCTATGGTTGAGCATTTGTGCAAATGGAGGGTTAATTGGTAGGTCAATTTGTGAAGGAACTATGATACAGAGGAATATTTGGATGATGAAGAATGGAATGCATGAGGGGCAATATTATTTTTCATCAAATATGGAATTTGAAGTTATGAAGGTATTTACATAGAAAGTTATGAGATCTGCAAGGTTTAGGTAGGGCTACTAGGCCTCTAGACAAGGCTAGGTGATTCAAATGGACTCTTTGGTCATTTTAAACAAAATACCAAGGTATTATTTTTCTCATATGAGTTTTTTAGTCTATTTTGAGAATATTTAATGTTTTAAGAATGGCTTGAACATCTATTAGTGATCATTGAGTTGGCTTATGAGAGAAAATTTGAAGGTAACTATGAAGTTTCATCATGTTTGGATATGGTCTGAAGGTGTTCAAGGGGTGCCTAAGTTTAGGTGACTTAGGGGGAGTTACTCTAAATGTTCTTAAGGTGTAATCACTCCCATTTACTTGATATTATTCATTACTTCTTCATATAGCAGTGCATGGCCAAAGAAGAGTATTATCAATGAGCAGGTTTGAGGTAGTCTTGGTAAGAAATGGTAGGGGGTTTTTATATAATATTTTAAATGAGTTCCCTTCTTGATGTTTGCTTTGAAATTTTTTTTTAGGTCCTCATTATTAGTAGGTAAGCCCACTTTGTCATTGTGTCAAAAGGGGAGAAAGTGTTTGTAGAGGGAGAAACAGTATGTGCATAGATTTGTGTTGGTGTTTATAAGTGTTGACATCAACGACAAAAGGGGAGATTATTTAGGTGTTTTAATGATGTATCCAAGGTGAAAAAAAGTGTTCATGAGGTGTCAAGTATGCTATAAGGTTAATGACAAAGTGTGCCTTAGTGATCATGCATGGACCTTGCAGTACTTGCTTGGTTAGGCAAGATGATGGATGTTGATGACGTGTTAAACAAATTTGATGGGTCATATTGGGTGTAATAAGTTATTGGTTTAATTTTGGAAGTGAAAGGAATCCATTTGAGTAGTCTTGTGAAGGTCTAGGTTATCCTAGTCATCTTAGCAGAGTTTCCTGAGTAAGTAGATTGATGACATTAACATTTACACGTGTGAAGGTGTCAGAAGAAAGTGTTCACATGGGTCTATTTAGTTTTGTGCCAAGAATATGTGTTTGAAATTTCATACCTTGACATGATGCCTACAAAAATTTATGATAGTGAAAATTTTCTCTCCCAAGTTGATTTCATAATTTTCCATTGTCAAATTTGCATTTTTTAGTGATCATTGAAGTTCAAATATTTGAATTTACAAAGGAAAACTAGGATGTAATGTTTTTCCTATAAATTTTTATGATGATGAATTTTATGATGGATTAAAAATAAAAGTGGTAGATAACTTCAATAAAATATAAGAAAATTGATTTGGAGGTTTGACTGGTCATACAATTGCATTTATTGCAGTTTAAAGTTGACTAAGGGTTTGAATTTCTTATGCAAGTGAGCTGAGAAGGATGTTTGAGTTTTTATTAATGGTGTTTGGATGTTTCATAGTGAATTATATATTTTATAATGTTTTAAATTCCATGAGTATCATCTATATGTATTTTGGGGGTTTGACCAATCCATATTCAGTATGAACCATTACTTGGAAGTTGACTGTTTGTTTGTTCATGATGTTTTCATGTACAAGGCAAATGACTGATAGGTTTTAAATATGCATAGGTGTGTATTTATGAATTTAATAACTTGAAGATGTTTTATGGGTCATGTGTCATGTACCTATGTGATTTTAAGTAGTTTTGTGTTTTTATTTTTTCTCGATGAAGTGTTAAAAGGATGAATAGCTCTATATGGACCTGAAAGGGCTACTTAGGCCTAATTAAAAGGTGTTGATGATTAAAGGTGATCTATCAAAGCTATGGTAAGCTTATGAAGGTTTTGTTGATATTTTTTCTAAATGGGATATAGTTTTTAATGGTTAAAGAGTGTCTTGTGGCCGACCAATAAGGTGGTGATCATGTAGGCTCTATAAAGAAAAAAATCAAAGATGAAGGTTTCTAGAGCAAATGTGTGAAGAAAAGAGAAGTGTGAGTAATCTTGGTTGATGTATTGAAGATTATAGTAGTGTGATGGATATGTGTGTGACCTATTGGTCATGTTTTTAATGTTATAACAATTTTTTGTAGGTTTAATGATTGGGGATGAGAAAAAAGGTATAGAGTGATCCAAAAGGTTATTTTGGATGCATTGATTGTGTGTGAAGGGTTGAAGAAAATTATTATTCATTATTTATATATTAGATTAGAAGGTAATAATAGTTTTGGAGCTATTAATATTAGAAGGTGTTGTTTGGGTGCTCAACATCTAGGGCAAGTGGGTGCTTGTCCATGATTAGGGGTTGGTAATCCTTGTGAAGTGGGTGCTTCACTAAAATATCTTATTTTTAATCTCTTATAGGAATATAGTCTATGTTTTTATAGGATTTAGAGTGGTATTTATCCCCCATGAGGGTTTCCCACATAATTTATGTGTTATGTGCTTTGATTTTGCATAGTTTTCTTTGTTCATTGAAATTCATGGTTTATATGCTTCATGAATGCTTATGTTTAATGGTTAAGATTTTGAATGATTATAATTGAATTTTATTTTAATTTATCACTAATTAAAACCAACTCCTCTTAGTTATTTTACCTCTAACATCTTTTACTCATTGAATTTGAGTTTCCTTCATTACACATTTCCTGGTAAGACTTGGTTGATGATGAAAAATACCACACATCCTGACTATATGAGATTGATATATTCAATGGAAAATTAATTGATGCCTTAAACCATATACATGCATATAAAAACTTTCTTCATCATGCATATAAAAAAATTAGATTCAAGGAGTTTGAATTTAGAGATATTGAACTTAAGGAAAATTAATGGAACATAAACGTTGATCAAGAAAATAAGATCCATATGTTGTCTTTTCCAAGAATCAATTTGGTGCATATAATTTGGCTATTGAAGAGGGTGAAAATCTTGATGAGATAATGAATATAATGCATCTGAAGTTCTTTTATGCTTAAATTTATATAGTTTTATTATTTATATATGTATGTATGTATATATAAGAAAAAAAATAAAAAGAGAAAAATAATCCATCCAAAAGTGAAAAACGTTCTTATGGAAATTTTAGAAAGTGCCAAGGAAAAAACCATTTTATAGTGCCATGTGTAAACCATTATCTATACACACACTTGTTACTTAGGGGATCTCCAATTCCATATCATCCATAAAATACCCCATCCATCATATATCTCATTGTATATATCCGCTTTCCATTTCATCCTAGTTACCTATGCCATTATGCTAAAACCCCATTGGGATACATAAAATTTATGCAATTAAAAAAATATCCATATAGATTACTTATAACATCATTTATAATTATTCATATAATTGACTATTTAAAAAATAAATGTATCTAAGCTATTAAATGCATAAATGTATTAACCCACTAGTTAAAAATATGATCCATTTAGTTTTCAAATAATCTCTAATAGAATACAAGATGATTATTTATCATAATATGAATAGTAGAAAGATTCAAGTACATCACTATATTGGAATAATCCTCAAATACAACTATAATAAACATAGAACTTGTTTAACCCTAATTTTAGATGTGGATCCTCTTGAGTAGATGGGGTTAAGAATATAGAAATGATATGACACAAGGGTGAATATCAGATCTAAAATAGGCTAATTAAATTCTAAACTCGGATATACCATATACTAAATTAATTAAACTAAGATAAGCTATTAATGGAGAGTACAAATATACTAGATATATATGACAAAGAAGTGATGTACTTATCTTGGTATGATGCTACATAGATTTGGATGTGGAACATGCTAAAAGTAGGTGGGAAGATAGTTATGGAATAGTTATTAAATTTTAGATCTAGTGTATCTAGTTCTCTAGACATTAATGTAAACTTGAGATGTGTTGATTCTATTTTATAGGTTTGATTCTTATTTATTATATGAAATATCTACTAAAATAGGATGTGACCACCTATATTCTTATGGGTTTTACTTCACCTTCACTCTGGTGCATTCATATCTAGGTCATAGATTGTCACTCCTTATGACATAGCAAAACTCTAGATTTCCATCTTCAATGTGACCTTGGGGAAAATGGGTTAATGAGCATATAGTTTTGAGATGACCCCATTGACCCCACTATCAAAAGACATTGCCTACATAGTCAATACTCCATAAGAGAGCCTTAGACACATGTAGTTCTCCCCTATGTGTTGGCATGTGTGTAAACCAAGTATAATAGATAAATACTCCTTTAATTGTAAAATAAGACCTTATGACTACTCCTTTAGTACTTCAGATCTATAAATGTGATGTACCTATGACTAGTAAGGAAATAGGGAAGTTTTGATCAATTAAATACTTAATAGAGTGTTTTTTATAAGTGCCTTCGTCTCTTTGGTTTGATTGCTAGGTGAGGAATGAAATAAGGTTGATATTGTATTAATTCCAATCCTAGTAGGAGATGACTCACATTAAAATGCTTAGATTAATCATTGTAATATGTTTCATTTGAAAATTAGATGACTTGAGGGCATTGGACACTTGCATTGGGGTAGGATAGTAACATTGATGCTACTATCTATCATGGATGTTAGTGTCTAACAAGTAGGAAAATAATATAGGATCAAAACTTATAAAGGTGTAAGATAAGTACATTTTAAGAATCCTAAGAAATATATGATGTTTGTCTCATCAATATAAGACTCATCAAACTAAGAGATAGGCCAAAGGGCATAAGATAAAGCAGACTCAAAGATTACAAAATCAAGGTATGTTTAGGACTAAGAAGAATAACCAAGGTCTAAGCTTTCTAAGTGTACAAGACTGAGGTGATACATAATCACAAAATATCATCTAAATTTCCCCCCTTTTAAGCTAGTAATTAAATTACTAGTTTAAAGGACATGAATAAGTACCTGGGTGTGTATGCAGACCTTATCTTTACTTGAGTTGAATTTGAATGCTTTTCTAGTGACTAAACTACAACCAAGATCATGTTTTAGTGTAAAATGAAAGCATATAATCTATCTTAAAATTACTTGAAATAGATTAAAATTGAAAGAGCAAGGTTGAAGAATATACCTAAATATTGATGTAACCTCCTTGCCTATTGACAAGTTTTTTTTATAGAAGATATATGATTATAAGGATATGAAACTAATATTAGGATAAACACAGATAAATATTTAAAATGCATATATCCAAGGGGATATAGAGAGATTTGAAGACACATGCCCCTAAATTTGGAGAAAAAGTAAGTTTCCACCTGGTAGTTGAGATTAACTCAACCATGCAACCTAATGATACTTATAACCTGGTGAGGTTGGATGATATAATTAGATCAAACATGAAAATATCTCAAGATTTAGGGATTTCATCACCTCAAACATACCAAAAGGTGAACCAACTATTGTAGTATATTAGTTCAATAAAGTCTGTAAAAGTCTGTGGGGTATCAATACATGCAATGGTTTTAGAATCTGAAACTAATTTGGATTTTGAAATATTAGGCACATGTTTCATAGAATATGTACCTTAGATATGTCTTATGCTAAAAATATGTATAACTATGGTACCAATGTATATAATTCTACCACAACTTTGAATCTGAATCATATAAATATTTGCTTTTACCAATTTAGATAACTATGTAAGTGTGGATGACATGCTTCCAAAACATTCCCCACCATATATGGAGAAATCTAAAAATTGATATAATTACTAATATGGAGGACATGTTTCCAAAATATACCCCTATTATAAACTAGATATATTAAGTACTAAATAGGTGTGCCAAACATGCTTCCAAAGCACTCCCCCTATTATAAACTAGATATATTAAGTACTAAATAGGTGTGCCAAACATGCTTCCAAAGCACTCCCCCACTAAATTTGTGAATTGATATAACTACCATATACTAAATGAGTGTGGATAAAATTATTCTAAAGCATGCCCCCACTAAATCTAAGAACAATGAATATGTGGAAGCCATGTCCATATGACATGCCCCAACTAAATCTTCAAAATGAAATAAGTACTCAATGGTAAATGAGTGTAGAGAACATGATTCCAAATCCTACCCTCAAATAATCTAAAAAATATGAATGTGTGGAAGCCATATCCATATGACTTTCCACCATTGAATCTATGAATTGATATAAATACTAAATACTAAATGAGTTTGGAGAACATGCTTCCAAAGCATGACCCCATTGAATATAAATATTATGAAAGTGTGGAATACATGTCCATATGAAATGCCCTATTTAATATTCCCCCCTTTGAGGTAAGGTAAAAAATTTACCTGGTAGTTACCTCAACTCAAAGGAAGAAGATAAACATATAGTTATTTATTGTGTGACTGAACCATGTAGCATGTAGAAAAATGTGCATAGGTAAATGTATCATTGAAGTGAATAGAACCAATGTGATCACATGTAGGCCTAAGATACATTATAAATATCATGTAAACATCTATATAGTAATAGTACAAGATCAAAAAGCAAACAAGCACGCATATAAGAGCACTCAAAATAAAGTCAAGAAATAAAGGTCTTAGGAAACCACAAACAAGGGGCATGTTCAAATGCTAAAAACTTGAATGGACATGTCTTAGTAAAATTTACACAAAGCAAGGAATGACATATTCAAATTTCCATACAACAAGTAATGACATATTCAAATGTTGAAGAAGGTAAACAAAAGAATAGGGGCCACATACATCAAAGCATATTCAAGTGATCGCACAAACAAGGCAATAATAAGGCAAAACACTCAAGGAAGTGTATAAAGGAAAAGCATAAAAAACTGATATAAACATATCATAGTATCTCATGGATAAAATGTGTTAGCCAAAAACATCAAGTGCATAGCATATCAAGTACCATGTGAAAGATATAAACATGGATAAGGTATGTGTAAGTACCTAAGATCCCAATCATGATAATGTGATGTGACCATAGAATGATATAACTTAGAAGTATCATGATCATAGAATATGTGTACCGCCAACATCCTGGAGAATTGAGTAGAGGGAAATGCCAATACCCATAAGTGTATATAATATTGTATTTGTGTATGCATGTAGATGTATATGTAGGTTTAATCACCTAAACATTGTAATTGGATGCTAAGAGTGTCACTTGTGTTACCCTATCCCTAGGCTTACCATAGACCTATTCTATAGCCTTAGACTTGCATTTACATCTATTTAGTAGACCAAAATCACCAATATCCAATAAAGATATTATCCTTGGACTATAACCTCTAACCCCAATCCAACTTTCTCAGTAGTTTTCCAAAAGGACATTATTGCCACATTTGGGACAGTATAGTCACATGGAACTAGTGTCCCCAACTAGGCACTACTATCCTTAGCCCCAAATCTTCCTAATTGATAATTTTTCAAATGTGTGCCCCTCTTAAGGTTATACTATAATAATTTTATTATTTTCAAAAGCAATAAAACCCTATAAATATAAGTCTAATCTACCTATATTGACTATATGGAAAATAGATGAAAAACCTATTCAAACTAAAGACAAAGTTATGTAAAATCAAGGTACATTATCCATAATCTGCCCTAATTTTTACATACTACCATTTATGAGAAACCTAAGTCTTATTTTAAAACATTTCAAATCTCAAACACATTCAAGGCATCCGAGGCCACTCTAATTTTATAATTCACTTTCACATACATCAAGCACTAGGTGGGAGAACTACATCAGGCTAGATCCCTCTTTGCAGTATTGGTATGCATGCAACTATCTACACAAAGAGGTGTTGAGGATGTCTAGTCCATCCTACTAACATACTCAATTCTTGATTTTATCATACTTGAAAAGAGAACTAAGGTTTTCACATCAAATAAAGATTTTCAAGTATAATACATAGCTATAGGTTTTGATCATTCAAGAACATAACATACATACATAACTATAAGAGATCCCTAAAAAGGAATAGTCTCATAAAGAGGACATTAGTGACACATAGAGGACA
Organism: Torreya grandis; assembly: GCA_037957365.1. NCBI lineage: Eukaryota > Viridiplantae > Streptophyta > Pinopsida > Cupressales > Taxaceae > Torreya > Torreya grandis. The sequence goes on along the minus strand of JARHVA010000026.1, from coordinate 4,091,650 downwards.
CTACACATGGATGGCACTACTATCCAAACTGGGTGGTATTTTCAATTGGATAGATGAATATCATAATCCTAATTGTGACACTTAGAAATTATTATATCTCAATTTTCAAAAATCAGATCATCTATGACAATCTTTTTTTAGTTAAGTCTTTATTTGACCCTATTTATTGCTATTATTGGAAAGTCAATCAAGGTCAAAATCATTTACAAATAAGTAGGTTAGTTAATGCAATTATTTAACTAATTAATACATCTCATCCCCTTAATAAAACATAGGTAATTACATGTGTATAACCCTAAATGGTTAAATTAGTAGGAGTAAATGATATGTTAGTCCTTAACATGGAACTAGCACATAGATGCTAGGGAGCCAATATAACATGTAGGCACCAAAAATGTTTTTGGATTTTTTGTATGTTTTTAATTTTTTTTTAATTTTTGGAATATATTTTACATAAAATATTTAAATTAATGCATAATGTTCATTGGGATTTTTAAATACTTTCCTTCAAGTGTACCAAGGTAGTATACACCTTTCCTAGTTTTTTTGTAAAGGTAAATGGTCCCAACTAATTTGGTTTGAACATTCCCTTTTTGTCTTTTTATGTATGATATCCTTTTGATTTTATTTTAGTATTAGGTTACACACATCAAATTCACATGGTTTAACCTTTTTGTTATATGCTCATTTTACATGATCCTGATAAACATGTAAGTGCTTAGTAGCATGTGTGTGTTTGACACTCAACTGCTCTAATCGATGCATTATATTTTCATGGTATTCATTATATTTGATGATTTTTTTTAGATAAACATGAAAAAGGGTATCTCAAGGTCAATTAGTAAGATGACATCTGTACCATAGACCAAAGAGTAAGGTGTGGTCTGAGTAGGTGTGTGTACACTAGTTCGGTATATCCATAGAACATATACCATCTGTTGGTGCTAATAAGTGATGTATCATTTAGTTGTTTTGAAAATTATTTTGACAATTGTTTTATTATTTACCTCTACCTATCCATTGCATTATTGGTAATAAGGTGTAGAAAAAGTATGCTTAATCTTGTATTTACTACAAAATTGTTTTAATGTCTTATTTTTAAATGATGTTCCATTATTAGAAATAATAGCTAAAGGTATGCCAAATTGGGAAATAATATTGGTTATGACAAAATTGTATATTTCATCCCTTGTGGTAAAATAAAGTGGAATTTATTCCACCCATTTTATAAAACATTCTATAGTTTTAATGATGAATTTATGTCCACCAACATATATTGGATTGATTTTTCCAATCAAATCAAAACACCATTAGGAAAAGGGCCATGGTGAAATAATTGGTTGTAACTCGTGTGATGTTGCATGATTTAAATTAATATATTTTTTACATTGTAATCATAATTTTTCATGTTCAATGCATTAATTTTCCATGGTGAACCAATAATAACCTTGGTGTAATAGTTTCTAGGACAAGGTTCATCCATTAAAATGATCACCACATTCATTGTCATGCATTTCTAAGAGTGAATTGTGGTCTTTATATTTGTTTAATCATCATATTAATTGCCCATAAAAGGTTTTTTTGAATAAATCATTCAAAATAATGACATAACAAAGTTCTTCATGTTGTAGTTTTCATTTATCATTCCACATAAAGTGGTATGGTATACAGGTTCGATAGAGGAAATTATAAATATCAATGTACCACTTTGTGTTTGATGTACTATGAATAATAATATGAATGACAAAGGAATCCATTTGTTCTAAATAAATTGAAGGATCTCATAACTATCATATGGTGAAGTTTATATAATCATGATTGATATCAAAAGGCATCAAGGATGCTACACTAGCCATGGCATCTGCATGGTGGTTATCTTTAGAGGGAGTATTATCAATATAAAATGTATCAATTGTCTCTATGAGTTTATACACCATTTATTTGTATAGGATAAGATGCTCCTCTTTGGTTTAATAATGATTTTTACCCTGGTTAATAATTAATTGAGAATCACCAAAAATGTGGATGTCACATATATGATGCTTGTGTACTATGGATAATCCAATTATCAAGTCTTCCTATTTGATTGTATTATTGGTGTAAGGAAAGGATAATATATAGGAGAAAGGCATATATTTTCCTTTCAGGGTGAAAAATAAAATTCCAACACCCACCCCTATTTTACATCTAGATCCATCAAAGAACATTATCCATAGGTTGGTAGATATATTATATACCTCAAACTCATCATGAAAAGCTTTAGTAAGTGGAAAGAGATCATAATAAAGGAGCCACAAATAATTGGTCAGATATAACTTGACCTTTTATTAAATTTTGGGATACTAATTTAAGACAAAAATCTATAATTTGCATTACCCATTTTGAAATGCGTCTGATGAGGTGTGTTTTTTTCATAAGGAACTTTAATGGATCTTCCCTAATTATAACATGGACCTCATTATTTAGAAAGTAATGCCATAGATTTTAAATAGAAAAAATGAAGGATAAACATAAATTTTCCATTTCCAAATATTTAAATCATAATCAACCAACTGGAGACTAAGTAATATATTTCAAAATATTTTTTATTATCATCATATTATGCTAATAGGGCCCCAAGGGCCTCATGACTAGACACAATTTACAAAAGTAATTGTCTATCTAGGATAAGAGGCATGAGTACTAGTGGGTTTGATATATATGTTTTGATTTGATAAAAATGTTGTTGATACACATCATCCCATATAAATTTTTCATCTTTTTTTATAAAATGTGTGAAAGGAATTATTTTATTAGCCAACTAAGCTATGAAGTGTATAATAGCTTGAATTCATCCTTATATGGATCATAATTATTTGAGATTGGTTAGCAGTGGTACTTAGACAATGGATTTTAACTTTTTTATATAAACCATGATGGCTCATTAAAAAATAATGTATCTAAGGATATTTCTTTAATAAACCCCAAAAGTACAATTTTTAAGTTTAGTAGAACATTAAACTTGTGCAAGCATTCAAATTTTTGTTGCAAATAAGTAACATATTCCTAATGATGTTTAGATTTGGAAAGTAAATGATCAACATAATTCTCAATAGTTTTGTGTATAAATTCATGGAATATATGAGTCATGTCCCTTTGATATGTGGCTTATGCATTCTTTAACCCAAAAGGCATGACTGTATAGCAAAATGTACCACAAGGACTAGTAAGTTCCATATTTTATTTATGAGTAGGGTTAATTTTGATTTGGTTATATTATGTGAATCCATAAATAATTGAAAATATCTCATATCTAGCTATATAATTGACAATCATATCGATATTAGGTAATGTAAAGTCATCTTTACGAAAAACCTTGTTTAAATCTTGATAGTCATTGTAATAACAAATGTTACCATTAGGTTTTATAACAAGTACAATGTTGAAAACCCATTTAGAATTTCCAATAGATCATATAAATATAGCATATAAAATATTCTAAATTTCCCCTTTTACCAATAATTTTACTTTGGGATAATTTATATGAATCGTTTGTTAATTAGTTTTACATCTGGGTACAATAATATGTTATGCATTGCCACAAATGGATATATTATAGGCATATTAAAATAATCCCAAGTAAAGAGTTTAAGAAAGTCATGAAGGACCTGTTGATAGGTTTTTAGTTCATCCCCCTACATTATTACAACTATTAGAACTAGTTGAGGGTCCTTATTTATTCCATAGTTATACTAGACTATTACTTCCTTTAACAAAGTAGATATCTCTATGAGAAATGGTGTTGTAGGAATAGTATTTGATGTACCATGTTAGACATTATTATCATCATTTTCACCAAAGTAAGAATGAGCAAAGGTGGCATGAGGAAACCTATTCTTATGATAAAAGGAAGGAATATCCTTGTATGCCCCTAAATACTAAACTAATGATTCAACATTGGAGAACTCATCTAGTCTCAAAATGTTCAATGAAACATGATAATCAATAAGATGAGGGTTGACCACTAGTAGATTAGTTTTATAAGTATCCAAACACTTTTCTTTGGCCTTTTGAAAGAAAGTTGTGTGATGAGAGATGTAATTATGACTTCTAATTTGTTTTAAAATACCCAAACCCTAATGGTTTGTATTGTTTGTAAGAGAAATAAGATAAGTTATGACTTGATCATGTTTAATTATTCCCTATCCTTTATATCCATATTTTTGTAAATATCAAGAACTAAAATTAGGATTATAATATTGTGGTTCAATATTTTCCATTTTCTTTATCATTTTACAATGTTTGAAAGGATTAGTATCCATAAGATAAGAATAGATGAACCCATGATGATTGAATTTTAAGCATGCATGCAAAGTTGATGCAACCATATACATATCATGTATCCATGGTCATCCCAAGAGGATGCTATAGTTAAAGTCATTTTTCATAAATTAGCACAAAGTAAGTAGGGTATGAGGGCCTATAGTAATATTCAATGTTATTTCCCCAAACACTTGTCATGAAATATTATCAAGTTCATTGATGCTCATATTAGATGGAACAAAATTCTAAGGATTAATTCCAATTAAGGACATAATATATATGTTTTAAATTTTGAGTCCTGAACCATTATCCATAAGAACTCATTTTACTATTTTATTGCAAACACACATGTGGATTTAGAGTGGCAACCAAATTTTATTAATATGGTGAGGTGGTAATTCCTCTTTTTCAAAGGATATATTATGCTTAATCCATTTTATGAAATTTAAAATAGAAGCCACATATGGTGGTTCCACATTACAAGGTAGTATAGTCATATACAATGCATCTAAAAGGACATCCGTGTAAAGGGATGATTAGTGTATGTTAGTAGAGGTTATTCAGTCATAAGAACATGTTAAGGAAAAGGATATCTATGATATACTTCAAGTATGTAGAATAGGGTATTTAGTTCATATAATTTTTTTGATAACATGAATATAGGAAGTATTCATTATCCTATGTTATTTGTGAATTAATAATAACCAAGGTTTCATAAATAGAAATAAAGCATTCAGATTAAATTAGAAAGAAAGTACCCAAACATAATACATAAGAACACATGAAAGGAAGATAGTAAGAAATAACATAGGTAACCATAACCAGATAAATATCTATTGATCTCTTCAAAAGTGGAACTTCATTCTTATTATAATATAAAGTATAAATAGATGTTTTTAGTCTATGTTTGTTCATATTCTTCTCATACTTGGCACCAAAATTGGAGTTTGTTCATATTCTATCATATTAAAAATCATGGAGATAGGATAAAATAGATTTATACATGACAACATGAGTACACAATGCATGAATATTATACAAATATCTTGTGCAACTTTACAATTAGAATTCTTTTCCCAACATTTTCTTGGACTTAAATGTTGTCTCATCCTAAGACAATGTCACAGGATCTCCAAAATTGCATAAGTGAGCATTGGATGAAGAAATGGGTAGACCAGTAAGAGTCACAATAATCACTCAAGGCATCATTTCCAATTTTCACCTCTTATGCACTACTGAGCCACCCTTTCAGGTTTTTAACTAAGTAGCATACCAACCTACTTCCTTTTATGGGTTTTCAATAGGCTATCATAATTAGGTGGATGAACTTTATGGGTTTTAAACCAACTTATCCCTAATTTTCTAACTAAATCATTCCTAATATAAAATATTATATAAAATTATTCAAAAATTGTACTCTATGTAGTACTTAAACTGATGGTGGTGGCATAGATGTAGATGATGACTGAGTATAAGAGTCCTTGGAATTAGACTATGTAGCCTTTCTCTAAGTGATGATTTTATAGAGTTATTATGGTGTATTATAAGTAGGTGTGTTGATAATTTTGGCAACTTCACTAGAAAAGGGAGTTAGAACAGTCTTATAGGAATGCTACTCTAGAATCACTTCTTAGATCAATCACAAAAAGGTTTTGTGAACATAATGGATCATGGTATCCAATGATCTACTTGAGATATACATCATCAATTATGTTTATGGTTTCCTTAGTGTTGGTGACCCTTATTTGAATCTCACCACTCAACTGATCCATCTTGTCTACATGAAAGAGTTGTAGGTTGATTGGAGGTTGGTGAAAGAATTGTGAAAAAGATGACTCTGCTAGTTGAGGAGGTTTTTAGCATATTATCCTTGGAATTGAAGGAATCCTAAAGTTATCCATACTTATCCTTTATAGTGTTAGTTTGGATGATAATGGTTGCTTTGGTGGTGGTGGACATTAATTTTTTTTCACTAGAACTAGCTAAAGAAGTATTTAGTTGCTGATTCCAATCTAGTAAACTATGTGCAACCTATTATGATTAAAGTGTAGAAGTGTCCAACATGCCTTGATACTCCTTTAATAGAGTGATGAGAGTCATAGACTTAGTCTTGACATCATGTCCTAATGTGATATCTATGTGGAATTTCTATGTTGTGCACTAGTCCTTGGTTAACTTAGAGAGTAGAGTCTTGAGACAATGGTGATTGGACATGACTTGGTCCCCAGTTGCTTAAGTGACCAACTTAGAACAAGCATCTTGGATAATTTTGGAAGATTCATATAGTCAATACTTTAACTCAACATTCTCAGCCTTGGATTGATCTATTTCTTATTCTATAGAGGCAATCTTCTATGCAATGGACTCTTAGAATGCTACCATGCCCTCCAGCTATTTTTTCAAAGATAGTCTGGAGGCATCCAATGATGCTTCCTAATGGAGGGGGAATTATGCCAATGTTATTGAATCAACTAAAGGGTTAGGTCATAGCATGGTTGTAAGAGGAAGAGAGAAGGTGCTACACTGAGTAACCATAGTTGGGATGTCCCATATCTAAACTCCTCTCAAAGGTAATTCTAGTAGTTGTGAACATATTAGAGTTGTATCTAGTTCTTCTTCTTATTATAACTACTCTACTTCACCTTTTTTTTCTTTAGACACCTTTTTCTTATGCCATATCTTCTAATTCCATCTTGAGTTATTGTGCAACATCTTCAACTTAATTTATTTTAGCCTCCTCCTCTGCTTTCTTATTAAGATTATCCTACATAGCTTTATTTTTCACTTGTTATTAATCCTACAATTTTTATGCATGTTCTTATACTTTTTTATATTCCTCCAACATATTAGCCTTATCTTATTCAAACATATCTTATACCTACACTTGTGTCTATGCTTTTACCTGTGCCTATGCCACTTAGTCAGCTTGTGCCTTGGCTGCTCACAATTACTACTACTATGCTTGGGCCTACTATTTGTGTAGGGATTCTTATTATTTATTCTTCTCTTCAGCTTCCTTAACTCATTATTGTGCATGAATAACATATTCCATGGCTTATTTTGCATGTGCTACTACATCTTATTTTTTTGTTCTTCTTTAGCCTTAGCTTGGTAGCAAGCATAATTTTTTTATTCTTTTGATATTTAGCCATCTTATTCTTATGCACCTCATAATTTTTTGGCTACATTGGTAAATTTTTATGCCTTATTATCCACCTCAAGATCCTTTTATTAGTCAACCTCTACATCTTGGGCCTTTTATGAGACCTTAGATTCTTTAGCTTACTGACTTGCTTGTTGAGCTTATTGTTGTTAATCTTGTTCCTTGTGGCATTTCTTCTCCTCTTTTTTGACTCACCATTTTGCTATGTGAGTTAGTTCTTCCCATGAAGTCTATTATTATTCTACCTCAGGTTTCTCTGGTGTGAGATATTTGACCTCTTGGGATTATGGTGAAGGCAAAAAATCACTTGGATGGACCATGGAGCTGGAGACATGGGATTTCTTGTGCCCCAGAGTGACCAATACATGTTTAGGTGGTGGTGAAGATTGAGAAGGCTGCACTTCTTACATCGTATCTATCTAACCAAATGTGCATTCTTTGAGGGTAGGAAAGACCCTAGCCTTATGCATAATTTATGGCTTGCATATTAGAGTCTCTTATGGGCTTTCAAGGAGTGGCACAAAGACATCTTAAGTCGTAAAGGTGGTAGAAGGTTTCTATTAGAATAATTCAACCCTTCACTCTAGCTACTCAACTTATTATTGTATAGTGTCAACCATGATAGATGTAGGGCACAATGGTAGTTTCAACCATAGATTAATAGGAACCTTCTTATGTACTTAGACCATGTGCAATACCTTACAAAAGAAGAATGATTTTTCCTCCTCCCTATCATAGAAATATCTAGCCATATCGATTACCATTACCTAGTGGACTTCTTATTCATCTATGCCCATTTATAGTAGGTTACATGAGCTTACGATTTGGAATACCTTAGGATTATATAACTAGGTCACAATTCTTCTTATCATGTGCTTTAATAGGGGAAACACTGATTATTTCTTAATGGAGAGCTTGTGTTTTCTTTTTTATGGATATGAAGTGGTGGCTTCTTCTTATTGTGCTACATAGATGACTGCATTGGTGGTATAATTTAGAGTGGCATATAATGCCTAGATATGTAATATTTTTGCTTGGTGACTTTGACTTGTACCATGGAGATAGTAAAAAATAATGGTAGAGGTCCAAATGGAGACCTTAATAGCTCATGGATATGTATGAACACACTTTTTGGTAGTAATGTGACAATAATGTGTTGGCCTAAGTATTACATGACATCTATGAGGATGTGTGGTGATCAATTCCAAGCACTCCTCCCACTAGATTTTGAATTTGTCTCATGTACTAGGGAACCACACTTAGGTGTCCATATCAAGTTTTGGAATTGATATGCTAACTAGTAATCAGTATTAGGGTACACCTCTCCTCTAGGGGATTTCCATTATGTGAAACACAATAGAAAAATGAGAAATTAGTACTGGAAGGTCTACTTGGGAGATGTCCATCACTTGTTGATGTTTGTTAGTAGTTCCTAAATGAAGTATTTTATCCAATTAAACTACCCATTAAGGTGGATCATATGATAGGAAATATCCATGAACCCTTTGGAATTTGCTTAGTAGACTTGATGGTCTGTTAAAACCTCTGAGTGATGTATTCTACTAGGATGCACACTAGTTTGTCATGAATTTATTCAATTGGGATCCTTATATATCCCCAAAGATATAAATATTGGACTTCTTGAATAATAGGTCACATTTTCATCTTGTATGGGGAAAGAAAATCTCCTCACATAGACATGCCCAAAGCTTGGGCCACTATTTCTATGTTGATGATAATCATAGTGTCAGGGCCAATGTATATGTTTCCATCATTAAATTAGTTGAGAAAGACTTATACAATCTTCTCAAAGTCACAAAATTAGTGGGGTATTAAAAGATCTAGTGGTTGTGTAGCATTGATGGGATCTGAGAGAAATAGTTTTTACTCTACTACTCAAATAAAATCAAAGGGCTTTAGATTATTGAATTTTGTTTACTGAAATGCTAGATAAATGCCCATAGCCTCTTTTTGAGCATCTGTCAAACCCCTAATGATTTTTAAAGGATCCATGATTTATGAGTGACAAAATTGGAAGTCTTTTAGCTCTCTACACAGTAAATCTAACTTGACTTTTTGAAATTTCAGCTTGTGAAAATATTTGCAAAGATGAAATGCAGACTTAGTTTGCAAGCTTATGCCTTTATAAATTTTGCATCTATTGGTTTCCATGGAAATTCCATGCTAAGCTATTCATTTGATGTTAATGCAAATGTTGATGTGGAAAATCTTATCTAATCTAGCAATTAAGGTAGTTAGTCATTAACATATGTGTGGAGATACATCATTATGTTATTTATTGTTCATACTAGAGTATGAGTGGATGATGCTGACCAACCACTAATTTGTTGAATATTAAGTCAATTAAACATTGGATATATAATTAACTACTTGGGGATGAACATTATACAATAAATATATTAGTTGATGTGACTTGTTCATATATTTATTGGACCTTAATTATTGTTTTTCACTCCTATTGGCATCCAAGATATCACACGTGAATTATTTTACACATAGTATACATGTTATTATAGTTCCAAAATATACTGAAGAGATCATCTAAAAACACACAAAAACACATAGAAAAAGAAACACATAATAAAGCATTTAGAAATGGGAAATCCTAATCTACTTGGTGCTACTCAACACCCACTCACTTAGTAAAAAGAGATCAATTAATAATATTGATGGTAGGGATTAAGCCTACAACCATTCACCCACACTGGCACAATGGTTCCCTATAGATCTCTCAAAAAAATCCTTCCTTGCTATGATATTTTATGTATAACATAAGACCCTTTCCATCTAATCTATAATTTTCCCATAAATTCTTTGAAATGACTATCATATAACAAAATTGGTTGATCTTTATGAAATTATTTAAGGTGTAGATTCCTGTGATGTCATGCTTTCTAGTTCTGCTTATGAACTTCCTATGTCCAAGATGATCTACATCGATACTAATCCATCTAATTTAGTTCAATAAGCCTATTGGTGAGAGACCAATGATCCCCTAGTCTCATGACCATTGCAATGCACAAACTGGGTACCATATATTCCATTGGTATAACTTCTTCAATCCCATAAACCAACTAAAATGGATTAAAACCTATAGCCCTATTATAGTGCATGCAATATGCCCAAACAATTTGATAGAAATTGGTTGAGATTTCTCTCTAAATGAATTGGTTAAATAACTTCAATAAAATAACTAATATTAAATATTAAATAAATAGGATTTGAGAAGCCTTATTACAATAGATAATGCAAATGTGGGATTAAAAGCCTAACTAACTAGAAATAAACTACACCCATGTAAGTACTAACTCACTTATTTTTCTTAACATTCCCCCCTTAGTTTAAACATGGGAAAATACACACCATATACAAATATTTAGAATATATAGTCTTCGTTACTTGAAATTTCTTCAACATTAGCAAGTGTAGTTTTATCTTTCATATCTTCTTCTTCTTCAATCACCATGGCCTTGTTATGTAGCTTTCCATCAAGTAGATCTTGTGTTCTTTGTTTATAGTTTAGAATAACATGTCCAGGCTTCTTACAGCAAAAACATGTATATTTGTGTTTTTATTTCTTGTAAGAAGTGATTGATTTGATGGATAAGGCTTCTTATTCTTCTAAAAACTTGTTTCTTATATCAATTAATGTTTCTATTATGCTTTCTATGCTTGGATTTAGTTTACTTAGAGTAAACACCATATTAGACATACTTTTTGGCATGTTATTTAATAATATGGATTTTACATCATTGGGTTTTACAAATTCATTTATAACATCTAGTTGAGCAATTAGAGAATTAAATTTGATGATGTGAGATACAATGTCTCCTTCCATTTTCAACCCATACAATTTCTGTTTCATAGTTATCTCTGCATTGTCAGCTTGTGATCCAAATAGCATATTCAATGACTTCCATATATCTTTGGAATATTTTCTGAAATCCACATGGTATAGATAGGTTTTTGACAAAACAAGACCAATAGCATTCAAGGACTTCTTGTATCTGAATTTCCACTTTTGAAGTGCATATGCATCTATTGGTGCTACAATTATGCCATCAATAATATCCTAGAGGTAATTTTCAATTAGTAGCAATTGAATTTAGATTTGCCATGTATGTAAATCCTTTCCATCAAACTTGTCTATCATATTTATTTTATCCATTTTATCTCTCCAAAAAATTTGAATTAATGGATGTCAATTTTAACTGATAGTGCATCCTTATAATTTTTACAAAAAAAGATGAAAAACTAAAAAGGACACTAAAACTTGACTTTGACACATTAAAACACAACTAAAAAAGTAATTAAATATTAAGTTTTATATTGACACTAAATATTAAATCCAACATACTATTATAAAACTAAATACAAATGACATAAAAACCATGGGAAAACTAATGTAGGGTGGTTTTGAGGAGTATAAAACCATGAGATGGGATGTTTAGTAGAACTATGAGCTCTTTGGCATGGTAGGGGTCAAGCCTTGGTGTTTCTCTTCGGTGGATATGTAGATATATCTCTTTCTACTTGCTTATAACTCTATTGTAAATGATGCTCTCCATTGGCTCATTTATTTTATATTGGTCGATCTAAAGCATAATCAAGGAAACTACCAAATAGATGTCAAACTAAAGCATAATAAACACAAAAAATTCTTGGATACACAAATTGCATTGGAAATTCCTCCTTTGTTGAAACCTATGCCTTACTAGTAATGAAAAACCAATATACCAAAACCAAACAACACTACTAAAGTTTATTAGAGGGTTTAACAAGAACTAGATAAGATGATCTAGGATGTCTATGGAAGGTTGGGTGACTCTAATTTGGGTTGGGCATGGTTTTTATCTCCTTTAGGTATTTATAAAAATCAATATACAAATTGATTTATAAATGAAACAAATCAAAACTACATGGTTGATATCCTTCACTTGATTTGATTTCTCTATCAATCTTGAACTGATGCAAAAACTAGTTACCAACCCTCATGCAATAGGTAGTGTATGGTACCACAGTAGATCTACTATATTCACAACTATATGGCTAGATCTAAAAACATGCAATATATATATATACATATATATATATATATATATATACACATATATATATATACACAAACACATATATATATACATATATATATATATATATATATATACATATATATATATATACATATATATATACATATATATATATATATATATATACATATATATATATATATATATACATATATATATATACATATGTATATATATACATATATATATATATATATACATATATATATATATATATATACATATATATATATATATATATATATATACATACATATATATATACATATATATATATACATATATATATATATATACATATATATATATATACATATATATATATATATATATATTACAAGCAAATTTATCATCAAATAATGATGTTGAATTCAACACATGGTCTAAACTGTTGGTTCAAAATCAGGATGATGAAAGGCCATATATATATAAATCTATATTTTCTAAGATGCATACACAATGGAAAAAAATGGGTGAAAAATAGAGTGGAAGGAAATGAACACTGTGGAAAGGGAGAAAAATGCAAATGGGTGATGAAGACAATAGGATCACATATGGTCTACACTGCTAAATCATTGGTAGTGTGAAAGAGGGAGTGTAGACACCAAAAATACACATACCACAATTTTGAATGTCTAAGTAACCCTTGACCACCTTGGGACCCTCATGGGACCAATATAACCCTCTAAACCCTAATCGAGCTCACCTATAGTTAGTTTAACTTAACTAGCTTAACCTTGCCTTTTAGCCCTTTTTACCCCTCAGCACTCGACCACCAATGGTCAGGGTAACCATACAAAATAACCTTGATCATCAACATTTAGAGTCTACCTCCCTAACTAAAATCATGAAAACCATCTACTTTGCTTTTCTAATTATATCTTGTCTAAATCTTATTATGAGTCTTTACATGGGCAATTTATAATTAGATAGCCTAGTTGAACCTTCACTTCCACCTCTTGCTTATGCCTATAAAAAGAGAGGATGTGGGAGGTGAAACTCATATAAAATTAGCATCAAGAGCTTATATATCCAAGAGCTTCTTTCTTGTAGGTTAATTTCCATCAAAAATACAACAATGTAGCAATCATATTAGAGAGTTGATTTACCACCACCTCTCTACCAAGCCTTTAGGTACTGTTACTTTCCTAGAATTTAACTAGATTCCACTAAAAAATTAAGTTTCTTAACCATCTACCCAATCAAATTCAAGTAAGACAAGTACTTGATCTTCAATATTCATTTAATTTATTTTCATTTTGCAATCAACTCATGCCTTACCCATCTCTCATAATCCATCTTTTAGATCTCATTAATTAGTAATTTACCAACGCAAATATTCACATAATAACCATCGATGTTTGACACAACTATCGATGGTATGCCCAACCAATGATGGTCACCTTAAGCACCAATGATCATCCTAACTGTCGATGGTCATTATGGCACCAAGAACTAGCAAGCTAATTCCACCCACCTACATCCAATCAAACCCAAATTTTTGTGTTTTTGCCTATTCACAAACCCCTATCTAATTTTCTAAAGCATACCCTAACCCTCTAGTACTAATATTGATTAATTCATCACTAATTTAATCACTTCTAATATATTTTATTAGAAAATAGTCTTGTATTCAATTTTAGTACCTTTTCATTCATTGATGTAAATACATTTCTTTTCTATTTATAAGCTTAACTGTTTAAAATGTGTGGATTGATATCCCCTAAAGGATCTCTTGCTTTCAGGATCTTGTTATTGCTAGGAAATCCACCCAGATATTTGTCTAACAAACAATTTTGATTTAGTGCTTTCTTATCTACATGTCATCTTCCCAAGCCAAAGTAGAGCTATTCACAGTCTTCAAATTCAATGCATGCACTATCAATTAGGTTTTTCAATCATACACATACTTAGTTTCTTCTATTCCTCCTTTTCATAATAAGTAAGAAATTCATTGAAACATTTTGGCATGCCCAGTGGAACCCTTATGTCTCTACTTGGGTTCTTATTTGATTTCATTACCTCTCATTTGTTTTCTCATTAATGAAATAAAAAGTTTATTTTGGGCTTAAAATTAAGTGCATGCATCGATTGCTTAAAAGTTTAGTTCACATAGCTTAACTTAAAATGCAAAAGTAATCTATTGTAGTTTCACTCTTTGTCACACACACCTAAACCAAACCACTTTCACCAATTAAACATCAAACAAACTTGAGACAAATATTGACTAGGATTTCATCACCTAGCAGTAACCTTACCCTTTCTTGATGATCCTACTTGGAGGTCATTACCAAGGGGAGGACCAACTCAACTCTCTAGTTGAGTATAATCTCTAGATATTAATACATTTTGTCTAAGCACCTGACACCCTTATTGTTGTAGTGTGTGAAGTGAGGGGGTAGGGACTAATACTAGGCCACATATTAATTTCAATATAGATTATTTTTGAGTGACTAAACATAACCTAAAACCAACCTTAGATTTCCTTTTTAGTACCTGCTCTAAAAACTAGTTTTAGTCACATACCTTCTTAAGGCATAAGCTAAAGTCAAGATTAATTAAAATATAGGGCTTATCATATCTTGTAGAGTGTGATTATTTTTCTTTTATATTTTCTTGTATTCTCTTTGTTTGAGTAATAAGGCTATTTTTTCTTTCTATCTCCCCTATCTTGCATGGTTCTCACTTTCCAACAACAAAGAGACCTTGTAGAGAAAAACCTATCACCAAGCCAACCTACCTCTTCCACCTCTTCAACCATGGATTATACCTATGAACCAATAGACTCTCCTCACCCTTTTGGAAGTCCTACCTTCCCTCAGGAGGTCTCTCAAGGAGATGCAGATTTTGTTGCTTTCCTAGACAACAATCTTGTAGCCTTGCAACATTATCTTATAACCACATCTTACCATATCCTAGATTTAGCTCCATCCATGGATATACCTTGTGACATGCCTCTACACCTCATGAGGAGTACCTCCATTTCCATAATTACTACATAATTTTTGACTACCCAAGCTTCCTCATCAACCAACAACCCCTTTGAGACTACTATTGAAAACCAAGCAACTCAAACTACCACTGCCCTCATACCTTCTACTCCTAATAACCATTCCTCCACAATAAGAGTGCCTACCTATAGCACTAATAACCTTAGTTTATATACCTTCAACCCATCCAAAACCACTCTAATTCAAAGACTTGTGATGTTCATACCTTCTACCTTACCATCAATTAGTACAAGGGATACCACCCTTCCATCAGTCACAAACCTAACTACAATTCCTATCCAAAAATCACCCCTTGGACCAACCATTGGATACATACCTAATATATAAATACATGCACCCTCTACCCAACCACTTAACTCTACGTACCCTTATGTGTCTTCTACCCAACCATAGGCATCCACTTACTCATATTTAGTAGCCTCCCAACCTTCTACCCACTATCTGTATGTCTCTCAACCACCACAACAATATGCATATTATAACCCTTCATGTACACAACCCCAAGACAACTTAATGAATATGTTTATGGATAATATTACCACCTTAGAGTCATCCATCTTGGGTGCTCACAACATCTTGACATATGATCAAATTGTAATAAGCCTATCCATCCATCCGTACCTATTAAGCTATATCCTCCCCAAATGGAACTTCCAAAATTCTCTAAGTTTTAATGTAAGGAGTGTTAGGTGAATATTTTGTTGTCAGCTAACTGATGACAAAATGGGGATATCAGCCACAACATAAGGGAGATTTACACCACGAGGAGTGTGGCTTTACCAGATCTAGATGAGGTAAATCTCTCCTCTCATCAAGGGGAGATTCCCTATCAATATTTACTTGCCAGATATATAATTAAGCAGAAAATAACATATGGGGGTGGTATAATAGCATCTACTTCTCTTTTTTTAGAAGTAATGAATGAAGAACAAAAGAGGAAAACCCTTGGTCTAAAGCTAACAACACTCCTCTTCTTTTAGGAATGGTGTCAAACGAAGAGCAAGAGATCACCTGACGTAACAAAGTCCATAAGAACACTCACGCAAGCGCAAAGTCTTTCATAGCTTCTCCACAGATCCAGAACAAGTACAACCATAGAGTAAAGTGAAGCTCAAAGTCATCACCTAAAACTACAAAAGATAAAAGAATCTCAAAGGTAAAAGTAGCACAAAGTCTATTTTCTACCCTTAAGAAGTGCCCTCAGATAATAATAACACATCCACTTGCTTATTAAATCAGATAAACAAGATGTTACCAGGAAAAAGACATAAGAACTATTTCCTAAATAACACAGACAATCTCAACACAAAGTCTGAAATAACCTGCTTCTCATTCATTTAACAGAATATGATTTACAAATTTGAGCACAAAGTCTCAAAAGTTGCTTCAATTTCAGCAGAGTGTTTGCTATTTTAAATTTTCCAAGATGCTTTACAAATGAGGTCTCCACTATATATAGGGAGAAAAATCCTCAATAATAGAAAATAATAAAATATAAAATATCTTAGTCAAAGATGACTCATCTTTGACTTTTAGATATTTTCCAAAATATTTACAAGTAATTACATATTTACAAAATTGCAAGCATTCTGCACAAAACAAAAATGCATAAGGATAGAAGAAGAGAGAGAAAGAGAGAGAGAGAGTCAATTTTTGCTACCGGACTTCTTCAGATGAGCATCGTACATGGCGATTGATGCCTGAATTCCTATGTTGTCTGGTGAAACTACGTTCTTAGAGATGACCCTTACTCTGATCAGTGCGTCTTTCAATGCTGTGATGGCTTTAGAGTGGCCAGTTAACCTGGATTTCAAATTATCCAAAGTTAACTGAGCATCCAGAATACTGTCCACCAAAGTCATTGAGAAAGACGCTCCTTCAAAATCTTTCTGAATCATCTCTTCAAAACTCTGAATCATTTCCTCTGCTGAAAGGAACTGATGGTCCTCGGAAGTCAAGTTGCATGGCAGCTCTTCTAACTTATTTAGCAGGCTCAGGTCACTCTTTTCACTAGCTTCCTTGAAAGCTTTGAGATCATCAATTAGATCCTTGAGTACCTGAATCCTGAAGATCATTGATTCCTTGATCTCAACATAGGAATCTTTGTTGGGGATGACACCGATAGATATCAGGGTACTCTTTTTGAGATCTTTCATCTCTTTCCATTTGTTGAGATCTTTCTCTAAGCCGTCAATTTCTTGAAAGATAAGGGAGACAAAATCGTCTACTTGAGTTTTCAATCTCTTCATTTTACCTGTTCTTTTTACAACTTCTGATAGCAAAGAGACTCCCTGATTGCGCATCCTTTCAACATATTCTTCCATGACTTTCCCCTTTAAATAGGTCTTTTCGGCTTTCTGAATGACTGAATCATCCATGGAAAAGGCCTCTGGAGTTGCTGCTTCAGTCAGAATAGTGAACCTCTTGATCACTGCTGTTAACTGCTCAGTTTTAGCTTTATAAAAATCCTTCATCTCCTTTTCCCTGTCAAACTTTTGGACCATGATGTCCATTGCTGACTGAAGATCACTCTTCGCCCCTTCGTGAGTAACTTTTCCAAGTTCAACATGAGAGACGAAATAACTGCTCATTTCAAAACCCTCAAGGGCTACGTCCTGAGGAGGCTTGGCAATTTCTAGAAATTTTTGCCCCTTTTCTTCGACCAACCTAGAGAGGATTTTTGGCCTCTTAGGAGCCCTTACTTTTGCCAGTACTATCTTGCCAAAGTCAAATTCATCTGGGGAGATGGCCATTTTCTTTCTTTTAGGCATGAAAGCAGACATCCAAGGTAGGAGAGAAGTACCCATTGTAATAATGGTTGCCTCTAGCGGTGTCACTGTAGCAGCTTCCACACTACTGGTGGTGGCAGTAGTTGTAGTTGGAGTAACCAGAAAAACTGTATCAACTATTGATTCTGGCTCGGGTGTAGGGCTTGGTGGTAGGTTGAAAGACGGAGATGATAGACTCGGAATGGACCCGGAAGAGCGAGGGGAACCTGCTGAAGGACCCTGAGGATCACCAAAAATAACCCTAGAAGGGGAAGCGGCTCCAGAAGATGGAACACTAATTGGAGAGATAGGAGAAGTGGGCACCATAGGAGATTGAGGGGGAGAAGGAGAGGCACTCTGGATCGGCTATGCTTATCCCGGCAAGATCAGAGACCCAACACTTGGTCGTTCTGAAGGTTGATCCTGTGTCTCCATAGGTTGAGCCATCTGTGCCTCGGGGCTTTGATCTTTGGTTCTTTCAGCTGCTGATTTAGGCTCTTGTGTTGACTTAGGTTTTTTGGAAACAAAGATGATCCTAGGCTTGTGAGGCTTAGAAGGCGAAGGAACGTCACCTTTGTTTTTTGTTCGATTTTCTGCCTTCCTCTTCAACTTTGCTTGGTATTCAGCCTCTGATCCTGTGATGAATTCTTTTAGGGTGATCCCATTTACTGCTAACCAATCATTGGTGTTAGCCAATATTGGTTCAAATCTTTTTCTCAGCGAGGTCAACTCCTTTTGAGACCACTGAACTAGAGGGAGAGGGGAACCAATGACTTTTTCTATCAAATACCTATTGTTTATGATGTTCCCATCATCGATCAAACTAGAAGGGACCTCTACAAGTCTGAGGTATTCTATCTGCTCCAGTGTGAGGCGGCAATAGTCCATTTTTCTTATTTCATCAACCATCCTCAGGTCCACCCAGATATCCTCAATCATGGGTTCGTGGAACTGAGTCTTTCTTCTAATCTTCTCTCTGACTCCTCTAAAGTCAAATTTCTCCCATCTCTTGAATGGTTTGATGGTAACCATCTACATTTCTATTTCCATAACTTTGGCTTTGGTTGATGTAGCAATTGAAAATTTGCCAATCTAAATAGGAAACTTGAAACTGGGTCTCTTAAGTTCCATCTGCTTCGTGAGCATGACAACCAGTTGTCAGCAAAGCTCCATTAGGACTAACCTGTCTGAAGGGAATTTGGGGAGCATATAACGGTATCCTTGGTAGAAACCCACCTGAAGATAGCAGAACGTAGGGAACTGGAGGAACATGTAGCCATAACCGTTCACTACCGTTCAGGCCTCGTCTAATATTCTCTTCTGCTCCAGCTAAGGATCGAAGAGACATAAGAATACAGCAAAGAAAGCATCATTTACTCACCTAAAATGATGTGTTGACCCTTGAAGCGTCAGCTATGTATAGTATGAGTAAACTGGGGTGGTCTTTCTATCTCCCTCTATTGTCAAACCTGGGAAAGATCGCATTGTGGCAGCTATATAGACCAGGTACGAGGTCATGTAAAATTTGAAGGAAGTTTGTACCCTGGTCAGTTGTTCATGGATAGCGTTGCTAATCTGTTCCCTCCAAAATATGGTCTATTTACCTTGAAGGATGATCTTAATGAATGGATACATCCATTCATGGAATTGAGAAGAGGACGAGAGGCCCCGTACTCTGCTAAGGAGGGTGATTAAGTCACCAACTTCCTTGATGAAATCACTTTTAGGGAAACTTTTCAGCCATCTAGAGAGACTGGTCCTCAGAGTCTTTAGCCATTTATAATTCATGACCTTCTTTGCCCTTTCTGGGTCTTTGTCATACTCCTTTTGTGCGTTCTCGAAGTCAATTTGAGTTACTTCTGTGGCTGGCGGACACAAAAAAACTTTGTCGATAAAATTGGGGTCTAACCAAATTATCATGCCGCCATTGGCATCTGAGACCGATCTGGTCTCTTTGTTGTAAAATTGCGTGCACTAGAGGACAAATTTTGCATGATGCGATGCTACCAGAAAGGCAGCCACTAGGTGGATGTTGCTCTCAACAATCCTTTTTATCCCAGTGCTGGGATTTGTTGCCTTGGTTCACTTCAAGAATTTAGCCATGTCGATGTGGCCGATCTCGGTATCTTGAATGTCATCAACATTCGAGGTGATTGATGTGGGCAGGAAGATGCCCTGGTACTTGTATTTCATGCTCTTCGCCTTTGAGGGAGATGCTTCCGTCATAGAGGACAATCTTGATTGGATGGGAGCAAATGTACAGGAGCTTGCTGAAGGTGCTACTGCCATGATTATAGATGAAAGAAGAGTGAGAGAGAGAGCATGATTTAAGTGACAGGGGTTACTAGAGGTCACTTAAATAGGCCAGGTTAGCAAAGGAGTAGAAAATGAGGAAGAAAACGTGCAAAAGGGACAACTCAGAAAAAAAATCTGAGAGTTAACTGAATTAAAGAAAAATGTAGGGGCGGCAAAAATCGCCGCCCTTGCATACTGACAAGAGAAATAACAGGGGCAGCAAAAATCACCACCCTTGTAGGAAGGATGCAGGGGGAATGTAAGGGCGGAAAAAATCACCGCCACTGCTCTTGACAAGGGGAGAGCATGAAAGGGCAGAATTTTTCACCGCCTTTGCTCGGAAGTCTAAAAAAGACATGGGCAGCGATTTTTGCCACCCGCATGAGGTCTTGAAAAAGACATGGGCGGCAAAAATGCCACCCACATGAAGTCTTTGGCGGATAAACCATGGGGAGGGAGAAGAAAAGAAATAAAATATAACAAAACACCAAGCAAAAACAACAAAAAACATAAACACAAACCCTACCTGAGAAAATATGCGTGCCACGAGGTCGGATCTACGAGTTGGTGCTTCGAAATGTCGCTTAAGGCGCTCAAGTGCAAGAGGCAGGAGGAGAGGAGGAAGCAATGAGAAGAATGAGGTTCAAATCAGAATATATAAGGTGAAAAACCCACCCCAACAACCCACCGCATGTAACCATTAATGCCTTGCACATAAATCGAGGCATGTGAGGGTGGCAAAAATCACTGCCCTTACATGCTGTTGGTCTCTTTGCAGGGGCGGTGAAAATTGCCACCCTTTCAAGTCGAAGTGTAGGGGTGGAAAAAATTTCCGCCCTTGCAGAAAACGTGCAGAGGCGGCAAAAATCGCTGCCCTTGCACATAAAAGAAAGAAGGAATGCAGAGGCGGCGATAATTGCCGCCTTTACACAGAAAAGAAAGAAGAGACCAACTCTGGGAGGAAAAAGGGGAAGGGAGAACCTGACATGGATGAGATAGTAACCACTCCTTGTCCCAAGGACAAGACGAAAATGATTTTTAAAAATCATATCAAAGAACGAACCCAGAGAGGCGAAATGCGAAACGAACAAGTTTCGCAAGGGGGGGTTGCTTTCAAAAATGAGCTAAGCTGATTTTTGAAACAACAAGGAGGATCCCCTAAAAACACCCTAGTTCATTCAAGAATGCTTGTTATCTCATCACTTATGATGATAACCTTCTCTTTCATACCTTCCCCATGTCTTTAGCTAGTTTATCCCTAGATTGGTATAGTGTTTTACCTAAAAATTCCATCTTATCCTTCACCCAACTATCCCAAACCTTGTTGGATCACTTTTTGATCAATATCTCAAATAAAGTGTCCATCACCGACCTCTATTTTATCCAAAAATTTGAGGATAAATATATTGCTAATTTTATGGCTCATTGGAGAAGCCTTATCAACTAGCTATCCTTCTCCCTACCTCAACTTGAATTCATAGAGATATTTTCTTGGGCATGTGATAAGTATATATCCTCTACACTATGTGTCTAAAGCTTCATAACCTTTTATGAATATTTTTCCATAGCATGTAAGTTAGAGAACTGAGCCATTGATGAAGGAAATCATGAGCTCAAAAATAAGAACTCAACCTATAAAACTAATGAGGCTTTTCCTCCAAGTTGAGAAACCAACCCAATACCAACACCAGGAACAAGGGAACCATGAATGTGGTTGTCCTAAAATCTACTCCTCCACCTTCTATTAACTAATCCAATTCCTCTAGTTTCTCAAAGAAAAACCTGAGGAACCAAACCCAAAATAATCAAAATCAATTCACTCTACGTGGAGAGTTTTATGCTTCCATCTTAGATAAGTTATTGAAATCCAATATCATTCAACTTCTTCCTATCAAGCCACCCTAAATTTTTTTCTCCTCTCATCCTGCACATAGTTGGTACAAAGAGAATGATCTATGTGCCTTCCATCGAGTAATATGACATGATGTTAGTAGGTGCAACACTTTCAAGAGCCTTGTCCAATCCCTCATTGACAAGGGGGAGATTACATTAGATAACCCCATTACACCATCAAACCAAGCCCTTGATATATTCAGGCAACCCTCTCTAAACTATGCTTCTACTAATAATGTAAGCAACAACATCGAGTATTCTCATGATAGCCATATAGTTAACCCGATCCTTGACATAATCCTTATCAAACTTCCTAGTATATAATCTTATGATCCTCCACCTCCTCCATCTATTGAGGTAGTGGAGTCACATTCCCTTCCTTTGAACACTTAAACCAAGGAAATATCATCCACTTATTTAGGTAGTGAAGCCACTAGCCACCCTTTTAACTAATGTACTTGAACAACTAACCATCACCGCCTTACCTTCACCTTTAATTACCAAGAAAACTCATTTCCCTTTAGAGATCATTCTTGAGGAGAAAAAACCCTATGTCCACTCCTCCCATAGAGGAACCATATATTTCAGCCCTACATCCTTTGATTAAGGAAGAGGATGAGGTTACCATCCTTATGTCTCCATTTAGAGGCCCATCTTTCAGGTCTACTCTTTAGGGAATCAAACCAACCTATAAACCCTTCTTTAAGCTAGTGCAAAAGTTAGAATTTATCTCCAACCCTAACATGGATCAATCCATATTCTATTATTAATTAGGTCTCCCTTACATTACCTGATTGTAGCCTCCAACCTTTTCTCAACTTGACCAACCTGAAATTTCCACTAATGAGCCCTTTACCATATCTACCCAAACAACCAAACCCTCTAACCAACTAACTAAGAGCTACACTAAACCAACCAATCCCTAGACACTTAAGCCAAAAAATACCCAAGTATATAATCCCTCTCTTATCATCCCAACTAGGTTTACCAAGAATCTTGGTATCCTCCTTACACCATCTCTTAGTCACCCATCTGTCAAAGTGGACCTAACCCCATCAAACCCACCAACCAAATGCTAGACCAAATAAAATAAAGATACAAAGACACATAAAGGTTGGAAGGCCCAAATTTTGCCTTCCTCAACCTTGCCCTCCATTCTAGGGCCTCATTCCTTTACCTTGAAGAGGAAGTTAATTACCTCTACCATAACCTCACCACCTCTTTTTGTTACACCTTCATAGTTGCTCTCCAATGCAAATTTTTTCATCATGCCAATAATACCTAATATATCTACCTTATGATCTCTTACCTCTAGCTCATCCACCTCCTTGCCTAAATCAAAGATATCAATCAAGCGTACCACCTTACCTAAATCACCTACTACTAAACCCATGTTTAAGCAAACTTTAAACTCAACCACTAGAGAAAAAATTGCTAAACCTTTAACATCCCTATCCAAATCCTATTCACACATTCTCCATAGGTTATTACAAACATCTTATTTAATCCTACCTCCCATCAAACCCTTTGACCCTTTAGATTCAAATCCTACATGGTATAATGATCACAAAGTTTGTGCTTATCATAGACACCAATCCATGACATAGAGAACTACATGGCTCTCTAAACCATTATCCATTGGCTTTGTGATTAGGATGATCTATTAACAAATGAACCTCTTATGGAGCCTTTACAAATCCAACCATCAACCATACCTACCCAACACGTACCTACTCCTCCACTTTCACCTAAGAGTGAACACAAGTCTAACCAGTCTACTACCTCAAACTCCCATTCTATCCATATAATTAATGTGGTCAAAAGAGCACAATAAAAGGATAAGGGGAAAGCTAACATGTCCATTCCTTAGACATACCCCTCTTCAAACTCCTAACCATATCCATCTTTGACCAAACCTGAGGTGTCTATCTTAGGTTCCTCCCAATCTAACCCTTAAAAATCCATCAAGAGAGTTATCCTCAAATAACTTCATCAGACCTTTATGAAGATGAGCTTGCATGAGTTAAGCTCTACTTATCCCCACCATTGCTAAGCATTAATAGAGGTTTTAAAATCTATTGAGGTTTAACTTGTAGACCCCAAAATCTAGCCACCTTTGTCAATGCCCTTCAAATTTCCAACCTTGTTACCTTCAAGGAGTTGAAAATACCTTCCATCCACCCTGAGGACCTATATCCTCTTCTCTTTATCACTACCTACATCAACCAAACCTACATAAAATAGGTCATGATTGATGAGGGAAATAGCATAAACATCATCTCCTCTCACACCTATAACCAATTTAACCTACCAGACAATATTATATCTGAATCCTCAATCATCCTTTGATCCTTAAATGATACCATTACAACTACCTTGGGAATTATTGTCCTTCATATCCATGTAGGACCCTGTACACTCCCTAAACTATTCTATGTTATATAAGCTAAATTTAAATATAACCTCTTATTAGGATGACCTTGGATTCATTCCATGGGTTGTATCCCATCTACCCTCCATCATTGCATTAAATTTGAGTATGAGGGTTAGGTTATCACCATCCAAGCTAACCCAAGTCCTTTATCAACATGTAACATGACTTACCACCCCAACATGTCCTCATACCTTCATCCAACACACCCTCAATAAATCAAACCCAACCTTCACCTACCAAAGTAGATATCATATCTCCTTCCATTGATAAGGCATAAATTAGTTCCTCTATACCCTCACACAAAATCCCCACCATAAACCCTTTGGAATCCATGTTCCATCACCTTTCACTAGATGATTATCGCCTTTCAGCTCTTGACACTTTTCCTACACTTCACAAGTATGGGAAACTTACCAACCATCTAGGATATGACCCAAATATCAAAACTATCATTCCCTTTAGACCTCCACACCATCAAACCCACTTTATCTATGGGGGAATTTATAAATCCCTTGGTGTTACTACCATCTCTCTTCCACCTTGACCATTCTCTACCAAGTTTTCTTACCTTGATAAACTAAGTTTTAATAAGACATATCTCCATCGATGTGCTTGGAAAGGTTTTGCTCTTAGATGATATGAGCATGGCCCACATGAATTGATCACCATCAAAACCAAAAATCCTCATGAGAAGCATGGACTTGATTTCATCTTGCCTAATAATAAGAAAGCCACCTGACCAACCACTATCATTGTTGAGGAGGATATCCCTTCCTCACTGACCTCTCTTCCACTTACATGTGAGGATGATGACAACATCCCACCTAACTTTTTTTCATCAACATGATCAGCTTTTAACCCCTAAATTATTAGGAGGGGGAAATTGTAACCATCCCTCTGACCCATACTAAGATGATAGGTGAAGACTCTACTACCATTAACACTATGCAGTGTTAAGATGATGATTCTATTCTCACCTACCTTAGTGCCCTAGATTCTTCAATCCATAAATCCCTTCCTCTTGAGACCTCAACCATATTTATTGAATCCACCATGGATATCAACTTGGGTACTCTTGATAACCCCCATAGTCAAAATCGATTGATCATTGAATATAGAGGAACTTCAAGACTTCCCCTCTTTCCTCTAAGATCATAGCATAGCCTTTGCTTGGTATTATAGTGATATGCTTGGGATTGACCCTGCCATCATCACCCATAACATATTCACTCATTTTGATGCCAAGATTGTTAAGAAAAAAATATGATGCATGCATCCTCGCATAGCCCTTTTTGTCAAGGAAGAGCTGCAGTGTCTCTTAGCTATCAACTTCATTCAACCTATTGACCACCCCTAATGGGTTTCAAATTTTATACATGTCACTAAAGCCAAAAGGGACTATGCATTTGTGTGGAATTTTTCGACCTCAACCTCACCTGCCTTAAAGATGACTTTCCTCTACCTAACATTAACCATCTTGTTGATCTTACAGCTAGACATGAGATGTTGTATCTCATGGATAGATTCTTGGGTTACAATCAAATCTTAATTTCCCCTAAATATCAACACAAAACTACCTTTACTACCCCTTGGAGGACTTTTTGTTATAGAGTCATGCCTTTTGGGTTAAAGAATGCTACTGTAACCTATTAGTGTGCCATGGACTACATTTTTCATGACCTTATCCATAATATCATAGAGGACTATGTGGATTATATTCTCAAAAATTCCAAACTCCAAAAATATCACTTAGAAATTCTTAAGGTCATCTTTGAGTGACTTATCCACTATCATGTCTGTCTTAACCCCAAAAAGTGCATTTTTGGGGTCTTGACAAGAAAGCTTATAGGTTTTATTATCTCCCTCCATAGAATCAAATTTGATCCTACTAAAATCAAATAAATCTTAGAAATACTCCATCCTACCAACCTTAATTAACTCCATAACTTTTAAGATAAGATTTAGTCGATTCATCATTTCATTTCTTAGCTTTTAAACCAGTGCCAACCCTTTCACTACCTTATAAAGAAGGATGTCTCTTTCAAATGGAATAGCAATTTTCAAAATTACTTTGATTCTCTCAAAGAGTACCTTTTTTCACCAGATATCCTTACCCCTCCCAAGGATGACCAACCTTTTTTCCTTTATATCTCTACCATCGATCAATCTCTAGGGGCAATGCTAGCTCACCAAGATAAACAACATAGAGATCAATATGTATACTATATTAGTCATACGCTGGTAGAGTATGAGACTTGATACACTCATAATAATAAAATATATTTATCTTTAGTCTTCATGGCTACCAAGCTTCTCCACTACCTTCTTAACCACAAAACCTATGTCATTACCAATACTGACCCACTCAAGTACATGCACTCCAAGCCATATCAAAATCAACATATGGCCAAGTGGCTCATGCTCTTAGCAAATTTTGACCTTAAGTTCCTCTGTTAAAATTTAATTAAGGGGCAAGTCATTATCTACTAATTAGTTAAAGCACTATTAGTAGATAATCAACCTCCTCCTTTTGAGTTCCTCAATGAGTCCATCATGGCCCTATCTCAAGTGGATTTCACCTATCAATTCACCATGTTTTTTGATGGATTAAAATGTCAATGTGGTGGGGGAGTAGGTGTCATCCTTATCCCCTTTGAGGGTGAACTTATTCCTTTATCCTTTAAGCTTGACTTTGAATGTACCAATAGTATGGCTTAGTAAGAAGCCCTAGTGATAGACCTTCAGATTGCCTTAGCCCTAGGAGTCAAAATAATAAATATCTTTGGTAACTCCAAACTTGTGGTCAGTGAAATGAATAGATCTTACTAATGTAAAAATGATGTTTTTTAATAGTACAAGCAACTAGTTGATGAACTCTTAGCATCATTTGAGCACTATTACATCTAATCAACCCTACGATATACCAACAAGTTCGTTGCCACCATAACATCTCTTGCCTCATATATCTCATATATACCCTCATATTATAAGCTATTTATCATTATCCATAGAATTACCTAGCCTTCTTATATCAAATTAGATTCTTGCACCATTTTCAATGTTAAGGAGACCCAACTTGACCTTTGGTACCATCAAACCTTTGACTATCTAAACCTTTGCATTGTTCCATCTAGCCTTTCTAAGAATGCTCTAAGAGAATTTATTCAGAGTATCTATTACTATACCATTATGGGGGGGGGATTATTTATAAGCATGGATTTGAAAACCTCCTCTTCTATTACTTTCATAACCATGAAGCCTCCCACACTATCAAGGAAATGTAAAATGGTATATGTGGGGGACATTTTAATGGCCTCATTGTAGCTAAGAGAATCCTCTATCTTGGATATTATTGGCCTACCCTTAACCAAGACTATTGTGATTATGTGAAAAAGTGTGTCAAATCTCAATAACATGCTAATTTACATCATGCACCTAGCCATATCCTTTGAGTTTCTACCGTTTTCTAGCCTTTTTCACAATGGGGTCTAGATCTCATTGGGGAAATTAATACCCATTCCTCATAGTGACACCATTCAATTATCACTACAATCAAGTACTGTAATAAGTGGGTAGAGGATATTTCTTTAGTCTCAACCAAACATAAGAAAATTGCCAACTTTATCAACCATCATATCATCTACCACTTCAATGTTCCTCATAAAATGTCAGTGATAATGGTAAATATTTTAAAAACAAGCAAGTCCAAGGTCTATGTGACTCATTTGGAATTTAGTTAAGTTTCTCCTCACCCTATCACCCTCAAGTGAATGGATAGGTAGAAACTTATAATAAAAATCTTAATAACATGCTAACTAAAATGTTAAATGCATCCAGTCAGGATTGGCATTTGCACATCCCTTTTACCTTGTAGGCATATTTTACTAGATTTAGAACCCCTATGGGTGATACCCTATTTTATCTTGTATTTGGAGTAGAGGCTATCTTGCCTCTTGAAATCCAAATCCTTCATCTTCGCATATATTTTCAAGAGTTTATTTCAAAGGATGATTACCATTAGCACCATTTATCCTAGCTTGAGCTACTCGATGAGTGTCACCTAACATCCCTTACCCATCTTCATGTCTACCAAGAATGTATCAATTGTGCCTATAAAAACACCTTAAAGTGTGATAATTCAACATTGGAGACCTCATCCTAAAGGAAAATCAACATGTCACTAATATGGAGAAAAGCAAGTGGGGTAAGTTTTCTTTTAATTGACTTGGACCTTATATCATAACCCACAAGTATAGATCATGATCTTATCAGTTGTCTTCTCTCAAAGGCCACCTAGAGCCTGATCCCCTCAATGCTTTGCATCTACGTTCATTATTTTATTAGGAAGAATCGAGTTCACCTTTTATTTAAATTAAGCTCATCCCTTGTTATCTACCCACATTCATCCCCCCCTTTTTTAGGGAAAATTGATTAAAAATGAATCATTTGATTATCTGTCACTAACATATCCTAATCTTGAATAATGGGTATCATAGTTCTACCCATGGCATGGTTCTCATGGTACTTTCCACACCTTCATAGAATGGATTCCCATGGTTGTTGTCACCTAAACCTCTTCACACCTAATCAATCTTCTTGTGCTTTTAGTTTTGCCTTCATAAAAGTGAACACCTAAGCCAGCCTAAACAAGTCTATGTCAAGCAAAATCAAAGAAAAATAGCAAAATTCCTATCAATAACAATCATGGGTCATTCTTAGGACTCACATATTGCTCCCTTGAATAATAACTATTGAAAACCTCTTTAAAATTATGAAAACATAAGGTGGACTTCTCCCATAAAGGATAACTATAAAAAAGCATTAAGAAAAGATCATAAACTTAGACCACTCCCTCAAAGGATGGTTGAGTAAGCATTTGTCAACAATATAAATTTATTATAAGCTTCTTACATCAATATACTTCCCACATATAGTAGTTATCAAAAGACCCATTATTATAATCAAAGCAAAATAAAAATAATATTGAAAGTCACAATAGGCTCTCAAGTAGCATAAAAAGGTGGAATCCACAATTGGATTCCACAAGTAGACTTACCACATCAAACAGTCTACATATCTTGGCATAGTCTTCTTTATACTGACTCTCTAGATACCTATAAAGGAGTCATGCTAGTCTCATAAGAAGGTTCAATTTTCACCCATCCCCTTATATGCAAGTGATTTTTTAGCTTACTTGACATTATGTGGTCAAGATACCTTTTTAGCCAACTAATGAATGCTAATTCAAAGCAATCAAAGGGTTTATGTTCATTAAGTCAATCCAACATTAGGTTTTATTTTAGTCCTTGTCAACAAAGAAGCATCATGCCCTCTTCTTACCATATCATGACTAGATGACATTTTCATCATGTCATTTGCCTCTGGATTATATTATTTATTCTCCTATCTAGTGTTGTTAATTAACCTATCTCATGAATTTTATCATAATTATTGACAACAAAGAACCATAAACATACCCATAAACCTCCCACATTACCATTCCATACATGATAATCACATTCATAAGCAATAAAATAAATGTGAAAATGTCTAAACTTAATGAAATCCAAAATACTCATAAAAAACATTTAGCATGTCATAATCATAACCATAATGACAACCATAACCATGGCCAACATCATAAAGCAATAACATCCATTAACATTCAAAAAATTAACCATTTTTCCACCACATATCTAGAGTCTACCAATATAGTATATACACATTAAGATTTATCATGTCATAAACATAGCCTTAAATTCAAACCATCTCATGATTAAGCTAAGAATCCATAATATAAACATAATCCATGATCACATCATAAGCATTAATCATCAACATCAAACCATTAAACCATAACATCATGATCATTGATGGTCGCCGTTGTGCACCTTGACCATCGATGATCAAGATGCCCTATTTTTGACACTTTAACCTTAACAATCCCCTTTTGATCAAAACCAACCCATTTTGACCCACACATGGAGACTACCTTCTCCACCCACATCAACCACCTTGACACCTCACCATTGGTCCATTTTAGCCTAACTAACACTCTTTTTTTGATACTTTGTGCCTAGCCCCTTGACCATAATGAAAACATTACCATATTAAACACCTTTTAACTTTGCACCACTTCATGCTTACTAAACCCATATGTTTCTTTCAGGAGCACTTCATACCTCATATACCCATGATACTTGACCTATTTTGTATTTTACATAAGAGCACTTCTTACCTTGGATACCCACCAAAAACATTAACCTTGTCTAGGAGACTAACATGTATACCCAACCATCATGCCTAAAATGTAGTCATGTGGTACATTGGTCACTTGTCCCTTAGTAATAACCTTTTATTATTTTCAACTATAGAAACTCTGTCTTTGTACGATCTTGATTATCGCACCTATTGTCACACTTCACACACTTATTTTCACCCTCGTGCCCAACCTATCATCTACATTCATCTTCACCCTCACATACCTTGTCAAACTTGCACTCAATTTGGTTTTACCTCATTACCTTCTAATTTTAGGGGGAAAAACCTCCTCCCATACTCAATGCAAACAAACCTCTGATCATATTGGATTTTGTTTTGAAACTTGTTCACTCAAGCCACATAACAAAAAGGGGTAAAATGTAGACACTAGAAATATGCACACCATAATTAAAAATGTCAAAGTAGCCCTTAACCACTTTGGGACCCTCTAAAAACCAATATAACCCTCTAAACCCTAACTAAACTCACCCATAGTTAGTTTAACTTCACTAGCTTAACTTTGCCTTTTAGCCCTTTTTACCCCTTGGTATTCAACTATTGATGGTCAGGGTAACCATCGATGGTCACCCTAACCATCGATGGGTAGGGTCCACATCCCTAACCAAAATCATACAAACCATATGCTTTGATTTTTTAATTATATCTCATCTTAATCTTATTATGAGTCTTTACATGGACAATTTATAATTAGACATCCTAGTTGAACCTTTACTTCCAACTCTTACTTATGATTATAAGAAGAGAGGATATGGGAGGTGAAACTCATCTACATGTAGCATCAATAGCTTGTATATCTAAGAGATTATTTATTCTAGCTCAATTACCATTAGTAATCCAACAACTCAACAATCATATCAAAGATTCTATTTACCATCGCCTCTCCACCAAGACTTTAGGTATCGTTACTCTATGGAAATCAAACTAGATTCCATTAACATATCAATTACCTTAACCGTCCACCCAATCAACTTTAGGTAAGACAAATACTTTATTCTCAGTATTCATTTACTTTATTTCCATTTTGAAATCAACCTAGGCCTTACCCATCTCTTAAAATCCATCTTTTGGATCTCATCAATTAGCAATTTACCAACCTAGATCTTTACACAATAACCATTAGTAGTTGATGAAACTACCAATGGAAACCTTAACCACTGATGACCATCCCAACTACTGATGGTTACTATGGCACCAAAAACCAACAAGCTAATTCCACCCACCTACATCTAATAAAACCCAATTTTATGTGTTCTTGTCTATTCACAAACCCCTGTCTAATTTTTTGAAGTATTGATTATTTTATCACTAATTTAATCACTTATAATATATTTTATTATAAAACTATATTGAATTCAATTTCAATAATTTTTGATTCATTAATGTAAGTACCTTTTTTTTGTTTATAAATTTATTGTTTAAAATGTTTGGATTGATAGCCCCTAAGGAAGCTCTCACTTCTAGGATCTACCTATCACTAGGAATTCCATCCAAATGTTTTTCTAATAAAAAAGTTTGATTTAGTGATTTCTTATCTACATGTCATCCTTCCAAGCTAAAAATGAGCTCTTCACAATCTTTTTATTCAACATGTGCACTATCAATTAGGATTTTCAACTATACCCGTACTTCATTTCTTCTATTCTTCCTTTTCATATAAACAAGAAATTCATTGAAAAAAGGGGTGAATGAGGAGGATTGGAATTTGAACATGGTATTCACTACATATCCATCAAGTCATTATGTTGTAAAAGATAGGGAAATGGAAGGTACAGAGTCCAGGGAAAGCCTAACATGATACCACTAATAGAAATTGGTTAAGATTGCTCTCAAAAGGAATTAGTTAAATAACTTCAATATATTAACTAATATTAAATATTACATAAATAGGATTTAAGAAGCATTATTACAACACAATGTAAATATGGGGCTAAAAGACTAACTAACTAAAAATAAACTACACCCATGTGAGTACTAACTCACTTATTTTTCTTAATAAAATTGCATAAATGTGATCTTCCCCATCATCTCTCTTGACATCATAGATATTTTTCAAAATTTCACCCAACACTTTGTTAGAATCCTCATCTTGTCCATTAGCTTGTGGTTGGTATGTAGTGCTTATATGATGAGAAATCATGAATTCTTCAATAAGAGCTTTGATGGTATTATTTAGGAAGTGTGTCCCTTGATCATTAATGAACTTGATAGGGAATCCAAATATTGTAATGATATTCTCGTAAATAAACTTTTATACATCCTTCACACCATAACTATGTGTTGCATTATCTTTGACCCATTTAGTAAAGTAGTCTATCATAGTGATAATATACCTTATTTTACTATGCTTACTTGGTAGACTGATAGGTCCAACAAATCAATGCCCAAGTCTTCAAAAGTTTATTTAGATAACAAAGGCTACAAGGGAATTTAATCCTTTTGTAATGGCTTACCCATGCATTGATAGATGTCACAATGTTGTGCTACTCTATGTGCATCTTGAAAAAGATTCAACCACCATAACCCACTCTGTAATAATTTACTTGGAATATCTTCTTTGACAAAATGACCTCCTATTATTATTTGGTTTACCACCTATAAAAGGTGTGGATGTTCATGTTCTAAAATTACCTTGTGTAGTACTTCATCCTTCCCCAAATGAACAAAATCCCATTTATAATGGTATATGGTAAAGATGTAGTGACAAATTACTTCTTACCTCTTTCTTGGTAGTGTATTGAGAATATTCCTTATTCGAGGAAGTTATTTGTTGCTTAAAAAAATTTAAGGATTGAATAAATGCAAAATAGATCAATATCAAGAGAATATTCCTATAGTTCTTCTAGTTATTCACCATTGGGAATATGATTGAGATGATCGAGCCCCATGTTTTCTCTTCTTGGATTGATATTAATGCAAATTGGAATGATTGAAATAACATCAACCATCTTGAAATGCATCATTTAAGCATTAGTTTATTAACAAAGTAGGATAGGGCTTGATGATCTATGGAAACTTCAAATGGTGTTGCAAGAAGATAGTGTCAAAATTTCTATAGTGCAAACACTATAGCCACTACTTTTTTAGTTATCATGTAATTATTTTCTAGATCAGATAACTTTCAACTTGAAAAATGTATGGGGTGTTCTAGTCTACCCTATCCTATCTATGCAATCATAACACAAACTATGATACACAAAGCATCAACTTGAGCATGAAAGGGATTGATCCAATCTAGAAAGATGAGAATAGGCATAGTAACCAGTCTCTACTTGAGTTTGATAAAGTTTGCTTGATACTTAGTAGTTTATACAACCTTTACACCATTGTATAGTAAATACTCTAATGAAGATGAAATGGCTACGTATCCCTTGATAAACTTCTATTAGTACTATGTATGACCAAGAAAATATCTCACTTATGTGGAGATGACTGGTGAAGGCATGCTTAGAATGACTAAAACTATGTCATGGTCTACCAAAATGCCTTCATTACACACTACATGACCATGAAATTTTGGTATTTCATGATATCCATTGAATCCATCCGTGAAAGAGTAGACTTCATGACTTGTGATAGATTCTCAAACTTCATCTTTGAAGGGAATAAAAAATACATCATTTACACATGCATCATTCAAAATTTGATAATCACCACATACTTTGATCTCCCTTATTTTCTTAAAATACACTACTATGGGAATAACCTAATCTACCTTTTATATAGGATAAATTATACCTACACCTTGCATTCTATTGAGTTCAACCATCACTTTCAACTTCATGTTTAGATTCAACTTATATGGCCATTTTTTTATGTGTCATGCGCACTTCTTGAGTTCGATATGCATTTTGCCTAGGGATAGATCGACTACTCTAAAATATAAAAATTTAGTAGGAAATGAATCTTGATAATCTCATAAAAGTTTCATAGCTTTTGAAACTTCAAATTTAGTCCAGTAATCACCTATATGTTCCAATTTTAGAAATTTCCTCACTTATGAAATTTTCCATGTAATTTTTAATAAGTTGCTGGTAAATATTATGGTTTTCCTCATCAAAATATTATTGTATGATTAATTTCCCTTCCTATTAAGGTATTTTTATATTACGTAGCTTGTATTATTCAGTAGGTTCTATGACTGGGTCCTTTATTGGTTCTAGTGGCCATTCAGGTTCAAACAAATAAGTTAGATCAATATCGCCATTAGTATCTAAATCTTTAGTTTCCTCCTCTTCATATTATAATTAATGGCATGGATGTATAAGAGACTATTCCTCCCTCTTTGTATCTTTATATATTTGTAATGTTGTATTTAGATTACAAGTTGTGTTCTTATGCACAATGGATTCCATCATGGTGCTTAAATATTCTGTACACCCATGGCATAGGAAATGTTTGAATTTTAGTAGTTTATTATAAACTAGAGGGTTTTCATCTTCAAAAACAAATGTTTATATAAATTTGTTTTGATTCTATACCTAATGTTTTGTCTCTCTCATTTATTCTTGATGTATATACCATGATGATTGTAAAGGAACCAATATGTAATGGAAGATGTGAACCTAGTACTTTAGTGCCACATGTTCTTCAGTCCAAACTTCAACACATTTGTGAATATGGATTTTAGGGCACTCACCTTCTTGGAATAAAGGACAATTAATTATGATGACATGTGGTAGTTGTAATCAACTAATCATGAGTTCACATGCACCATCTTAATTGAGTTGATCATTTCTATGAATTGACCACCATGTCACTACAACTCCCTTCAAAGCATAATTCAAATCACTAACCCACTGACTAATGGGAGGTACATGGAATTTTAGGCATAGAATTGATTGATTGATAACCTTAGTTAGATAGTATAAAAGAAGTTATCTCTCATGTGTAAAGTCCATTCTCATAGGGTGGAGTTCATGATCACCTTGAGCCCAACTGAGTAGATTCAAATTTGAGTCTCCACTAATAGATGAAGCTATTTACTAAATAAAAGTGCCTTCTATGGTTTTCTTTATATAGTCATGCATATGATCATCTAATTTATAGATAAACTCAACTTTTAAATGAGTAGGGGATTTAGTAGACATGGTTGCACATTATTTTATGACAATTTGGGGTGCCAATGACTGACTAATTACTAGTTTAAGATTATATTGTTTAGATATCTTCAACTATTGAGTGAGTAAATATTGTACCTAGGGTTTAATATGCTCATACAAGAAGTTGCACTTCGTTATGTGTAGAGCTTTTAATTTCTCTTCAGATTTAACCTTCATCCAGCTAGTTTATTACACAACATAAGGAGAGTCTGGTTTAGCTAGAATGATGTAGGGTTTTTGTTCCTTATTTATAGGAATGAAGGAAATATTATCTCCTTGACTTACCTTTAGTTGATTTTGTATAGTATTGATAGTCATCTGACCATCATATGCCCATTTTTTACTAATCAGTGTAGGGTAATGCCTTGATATTATCTTCATATTGATGACTTCAAAGTCATCTCACAAGCTCAATTCTATGACTTTGATCTCAACACCTTCTAATTTTCCAATGGGATCAACTCTTCCATAGTCAAATAAGCTTAGAGTGACTAGGCTATAACTTAGAATTGTCCATCCAATAGCCTCCCATGTAGACCTAGGAATCATGTTGACCATGCTACCAAAATCAAAGGTGATATTTAGAATTTTATATCTTACAACTTCAACGTTGACTTGTGCATATACATCCCATGGCTTCTTTGTTTTTACATACGAAACAAGACTTTTTGTCTTTTGTTTCCCTCATTTTTCATACTCCAGTAAATTATATAGTAATTATGTGATGTTCTAAGAGATGTCTTCATTATGTAGTGTACTTAAAAGCTTTAGTAAATCTATCAGCATGGTAACAACTCCTTATTGATTCATAATGCACATGATCTAACCATACATTTGGGAATCTATTACTGTAACATCTCCTTCAGTAGTGTCTTGGTATCAAATATTTTTCAACATCTACATAGCTTCATAAATGAGCCCTTTTTATATACATGGGTCTGAGTATTTATCCTATTTTGATTTCTAAACTCCCTGATCCTAAGAATTTTTGAGAGGAGGTAGTCCGTTTTCTATGTTCTAGTGTCTTGTAATGACATTAAAAAATGCATCCTCTTTAGGCTGTGTATTTACCATATTAACATTCCTGACAACCTTTTCCTTTCTTTGATTTTAGAAGATAGGATGGTCTTCTATCTCATGTTGGTCATATACTCTATAATATTCTCAATAAGACTATCTTTGAGGATTCAAAGTGAAATTTCATTACACATGATTATACTCTCCACACAAATATGATTTTAAAGGAGGGCATTGATAATTATTTCCTCTACCACCTTGGTAACCTCCTCTTTATCCACCCCTAGATCCTCCTCTATTCGACTGATAACCTCCTCTATACCATCCCTACTATTGTGTTGTACTATAATGCTAGTGGGTATTATCTTCAATTTTAAACTTTTATTATGGAATTGGTGGGTTCCAACAAGTTTGTTTTTGCTGCATTATTGCTATATTCTAGGGTTATACGTATTTATATTGTGGTGATGGTGGTGTCCAACTCAAAAAAGGAGGGGTCCAACTAGTTAGTCCTTGAGGCTAGTACTGAGGCAAACTAGGAATCCATTGTAGACTTGCTTTGGTTGCACAACCTTTATTAACCTCTAGGCTTGGAATCATCTACTTTTTTGAGGACACTCACTATGTAGTGATTGTGATTACATTCTTTGTAATGTCTTATTTGAGCTCTTGTAAATCTCTACAATTATTTTCATTGTGATTGTGAACCTTATAAAAATTACAATATAAATTCTATGGATTTTTGACATACTATTTTAGTATATGGCACTACATTTTTGCATGCCCTACAACTCTACAAATTTCATAGAACTCTATCTTAATCTTAAGATAATAATTCCTTTGATGTCCTTTCCCACACTCCATGCACCATAGATTTAGCTTAGGTTTATCTTCCTCATGATATTATTCCATCCTCTTCATAAAATCTTGAAATGTATTTTCAATCTTAGAACCCATGATGGGAACTTCCCCATATTCTTCAATTTTCTCCACCCACAAGGTAACAACTCTAGCATATGCTTTAGTAGCATATTGAGTCTATGCTATAGAAAATATGATTCTAGAATGCGGCCCTTTAACAAAATACATAGCTTTATATTTATTTGCTAATGAAAATTACACCTTATTCATAATGTCAAAGAACATATGATCATAGTCACAGACGGATTCTCCTAACTTCTACCTAATTTCTTTTAAGTCTTGAATAGTCTAACTTTTACATGTCTTTATTTTAAACTCTATGATAAGCCATTACTAAACCTATTGTAGACTTTCTTATGAAAATTTTATATGGTACATAAACTCAAGAGTTCTTCCATCTAGTGCCCTTATTAACTCACATTTTTTGATAGCTTCATTAGTAATGCCCTTAGCTTTCCATCTCATCTCACATGTTAGTAAGTATTATTCAAGTTCTATAGACCCATCATATGTTGCCATATTTATAAATACTCCTATAACACCCATGGTGTAAATTGGTATCAAGGGGATCTACTACACAACTATTAAAGAGGAGACTACATTTTGTGCAATCCTTCTTATGTATTATGAAGGTTTTTCTATGCATTAGGAGAGTCCACTTGCACACTCCATTTCTCTATGTTTCCTTCTTTTCTTTGTTTGGTTTTAACAAAAACTATGGCCTTTAAATAATTTTAAATTGATGTTATTTCAATTTTAGTACCCAAACAATGTACTTGTTCTAAAAATAGACCTTCGTAACTACTATTTTCCTATCTTCTTAGTAGAAAATTTCTAATAGAATATAAGAAATTGGGCTATAGGAACGTGTGCTCTTCTAGTGAATGATTCTTTCCTACAACTTATTTTTTAAGCTTAAACCTATAATTAATCTAGCTTTGTTCTAATTTTTTACTTAATACTTCATGTCCTTTGTATAATACCAATTCTTATAACTATTCACTACATCTATCATCTAACTATTATACTTCTACACTATTCTCACCTTCTTCTTTGAACATATATTCTTCCTCTCAGTCTTCATCACTTTTTTCTTTTTGTTGGCATTCATCTTGTTATTTCATCTCATCTTTATTCATCCTTCATCCTTCATTTCTTTTATATTACTCTTCATGTCTTCATACTCATTTGTCATTCATTTAACTAATACTCTTAAATCTAATTGTAGCTACCTATGTATTCTTTTGTTTATTCGATTTATTTTGTTATCATAGCTCACGTTCTAAATCTAGACTTTTCTTCTGACTCTTCTTCTCTCATGTCTTCATTCTAGATTCAAGTTCAAGCCTTATATGATTATCTAATCATCATTCACTATTATGTCTCACACACCCCCATATACCCAAAGTGACTACTCTATATTAGTTGGAGTAGGCACCATGACCTTGTCCACAATCAACATGTTCACAAGGATAGGTAGTCGCTATAAAAATTTCACTCAAATTCCTATGATGAACAAGTCCTTCATATATTTGAAATCTATGTATCCTTATAATTCAAACTTAGTTTATATCCATCTATTATAGTATCAAACTAATAATTTACTGCTCTTGTCTAGTTGATTTCTAATTTTTATAATAGGTCTATCTTTTCTTCAGTCTAAAATATAATTTATTTCATCCTTGGATTAAAGAAGTGATATTCCAATTGCACTAACCAATTAACTATAAATTCATGCAAATTACACTAAAATTTTTCATAAATATCTCCATAAATATGCTCTCGAATGATTTCCTATATGGTAAGACCAGTCCCTTTTGATTATTCTTTTACAAAATTACATATCCTTTGGTCTAACCATGTCTTGATATCTCTCTACCCTAGTACCTATCTTAGCATAATTTACTCCATAAAGAGTGTTCCATACTCATTGTACCATTATTATTAGAGGTTCTTAAAGCATTAGAACATTATAAGGATGAGGATAGCTATGATATACTTCAAGTGCACATAATAGGGTATTGAGTTTATATAGAAGTTTGGATAATAGGAACATAAAAAGTATTCATTATCCTACATTATTTAGGAATTAAAAAACAACCAATGTTTTATAAATAGAAATAAATCCTTCAGATTAAATCAAACATGAAGTAACCAAACATTATACATAATAATGCATGAAAGGAACATAGTAAGGAATCACATAGGTAACCATAACTAGATAAACCTCTATTGATCTCTTCAAAAGTGGAAATCCATTCTTCATAAATCCAAAGTATATATAGACATTTCTATTTTATGATTGTTCATCTTCTTCTCATACTTGGTGGAAAAAGTGGAGTCTATTCATATTATATCCTATTAAAATTCATGGAGATAGGGACAAATAGACTTATACATGAGAAAATGAATACATAATGCACAAATATTAGATAAATATCTTGCACAACTTTATAATCCAAATTATTCTCCCAATAGTGTAACAAGTCCAAGAGGAAAGTTTGAGCAATAATATCCTTTGACAGTGTGGAAACATGGAATTTAATGAATGATTGATTTATACATTTCCTCTGGTGCTTTGTATCAATAGGTAAAAGCTCATTGTAAACATTAGCACAAGGAGTATGTTGGAACATAATTTTGGAACCCATTATTAATTTGATTGATTTAATCATGCATGAGATATAACAAGTAACAACCACTATGAGATATTGCAATATGAAATAGTTAAAAAATATATCCATAGAAAACATGATCACAAGAAAAACCTAATACTTTATTTCCAATATGATCATCCTTATTTTTTTAGAAATAATCATAAATTAAAATTTGCTCAGAATAAAAGAGAAAAATCCCAAGTCATCTAAGGTTTTGAGCTCAAATATTGGGTTCACCAAATGTTTAAACATAATTTTGAATTTTTATCCTCTTAGATAATCGGGTTAAGAATATAGAAATGATAGGGCACAAGGGTGAATATCAAATCTACAATAGGCCAATTAAATTCAAAACTTAGATATACCACATATTAAATTTATTAAATTGAGAAAATATATTAATGGAAATTAAAACTATGATAGATATATAATTTACAAATACATGTAATACTTAGCTTGTTTTGATGATAATTTAGATCTAGATATAGAATAGGCTAAAAGTTGATGCGAAGACAATTTTGGAATAATTGTTAGATTCTATATCTAGTTTCTTTGGCTCTTTAGATATTAATGTTAGCTTAGGATGGTTGCATCGATGCTATATGGTTCACCAAATTTTTAACCATAATTTTGAATGTTGATCCTCTTGAGTAATAGGCTTAAGAATATAAAAATGATAGGTCACAAGGGTGAATATCAAATCTACAATAGGCCAAGTAAATGCAAAACTTAGATATACCATATATTAAATTTATTAAACTAAGAAAAGTTATTAATGGAAAGTAAAACTATGCTAGATATATAAATTACAAATACATGATGTAATTATCTTATTTTGGTGATAATGCAGATCTAGATCTAGAATAGGCTAAAAGTAAATGGGAAGACAATTTTGGAATAATTGTCAGATTCTATATCTAGTGTCTTTGGCTCTTTAGATAGTAATGTTAGATTGGGATGGTTGCATCGATTCTATTATCTATGTTCAACTCTATTATATTATACATAATATATATTAAAATAGGATGTGTCCACTTGGATTATTCTATGTTTTTTTCACCTTCACTCTATTGTATTTAGATTTGGGTAATGGAATGTCCCTCCTTGTGAGATGGAAAAACCTTAGATTTCCATTTTAAATGTGACCTTAGGGGAAATGGGTTAGTTGGAATATATTAAATCCAACCCCAATCGCCCCATTATGAAAGGACATTTATTACATATCAAATAATCCAAGAGAGGCACTCAGACTGATATAATTCTCCCTTATGTGTTAGCTTGTGTGTGAATCATGTAATGTGTGTAAAACAAGTACACCATTGACCTAGCTTATAGCTTTGAAAATATGAACTTATGACTACTCCTTTAGTACTTTATACCTATATATATATACTATACCTATGAATGGTATGGAAATAGTGAAGATTTTTATCAATTGAATGCTTTATAGAGTGATTTTGATAAGTACCTTAGTGTTTTTGGTTTGATTACAAGGCAAGGATTGAATCATGGTTGATATTGTATTTATACCAATCATATCCAAATATAAATTGCATTAAAAAAATTAGGTTGAGCATTAAAATATGTTTCATTTGAAAATTCAATGACTTTAGGGAGTTGGACATTTGCATCAGGTAGGACAATAATAATGATGCTACAAGCTATCCTGAAAGGTAGTTTCTAGATAGTAGTAAAATAGGTATAAGATCAAAACTTGTAAAGGTGTAATATAAGAACACTTTAAGCATTATTAGAAAGATAAGATGTCTATTTCATCAATAAAATAATGGTCAAACTAATATATAGGACAAGGGGCTTAATATAGAGCAGATGTAAAGCTTGAATAATCAAGGCATGTGTAAGACTAAGAGGAGCAACCAAGTTATAAGTTTTCCAAGTGTACAAGACTAAGGTGCTAAAAAAATCACAAAATATCAACTACATAACCACTACTATTATAGTATTTAAAATTATTTACAAATGTCATAGCCACTGCTATGATAAATAGTCATTCATAAATAATTTACTACATATTACATTTTAGTACAAAGTCAAATATACAAGATAATATGTGTAGACACCTAAATCTAGCCACAACTAGCTTCCAACAAAATTTTAGATTGATTCCTACCAACAATTTCAAATTAAGCCTAGGCATCAATAAAATTCTAAAATTTATTCACACATCATTCATTGATACTCAGAATTATGTTGAGGTATCCCTATTTGGGATACTAGCCCATATGCAATAATAAATTCTCATGGATTCATCCCTAATAACCTTACAACTTAATAACTATCAATTTGGCTTATGGAGCCATTAAGTGGGGAACTTGATCAAATTTTAAAAGATCTATAACATTAATCAAATTGAATCCTCTAATTAAATAAAATTAAATGCTTAGTTGAATTACCCATTTGTAAATAATGAATATCTAAAAATAGAAATTCCAAAAATAAAAATATCAAACCTTTCCATCACTACCTTTATGAGTTGCCAAGATCTTCCAAAATATCCCAAAATATCTAATTTGAAAGTCATGCCTAGTAATTAAAAATAATAGTTACATGACAACTTTTAACTCAACTGGAGTTAGTCTCAACTCATTTAGGGTTAGTTTGAACCCTTTTCATGTTTAAACTCGACCTTAACTCACCTTGGGTGAGATTTAATTCTTGAGGCTATACATACAAGTCCATGCCTATTGATTTCTAAGATATTTTAGTGTAAAGTTATTAGAACTAAATGTTCTTCAAAGTCTCTCATAAGATAAAATTATAATGCTAATTTTTATCGAGAAAATCTTTGCATGTAATGTTACCATGCCAAAATCATAAGCCAAATAAACAATCCAAGGTGTTAAGGAAAGGTGAAGCTAACACATATCCATTTATGAAGATTTCTTGATGCACAAACTGAGCAAACCACTTCAAAAAGACATTTGGAGCTCAAAAGAAGGTAAAAGAGTGATTTATTTGTGTTCTAGTTGTGTTTTCATATGTATTTTTTTACCTATCCTTTCCCTAGTGTCTAATCTAGAGGTGTTATAATTTTAGTTTGTTATTTTGATTTATTTCATTAAACTAACACAAGACTAACCTCCCCTTTACATATTCCTTATTTACATCATGGCATGCCCAATGGGACCTACACCCCAAAAATTTGTTCCCAAAGCCTTTTAGGACACCCTCCCAACAATTTTCATGTCAAAATTCAAACTTGTTGATCAAGAAAAGTGAAAATAAAAGGTTTAAGGATGTTTTTATAGAGATCACAAAGTTGATATGTGCAGACTCATTCTCTCTCTCTAGAATCACAATATTACACAATATCACTACTTTTATAGTTGTGTTTTTTTAGTAATTTCTATGACATTGACTTAAATATCATGATTTTGTGTTTAACTACCACATTTTATTGATTGTTTGTGTTTACAAGAAAGACTTGAGATATTAACAATATCATGACATTGCAGTTATGATATTGATAATATCACAACTTTGTAAGTCATGATATTGCCAAAAAAATTATGATATTGCTAATTTTTTTTTGGTATTATGCTTAACCACTATGGTCTACTCACTAACCATTTTATGTTATAGAGTATAGTTACACTATTATCTTAATAGTAGCAATATTGTCTTTATTTTTGTGATATCATCATAATAGTAGATATTTTTCATTAATACTCTATTTTTCAAGAAAAGTGGCGATATTGATATGTGTTTCTATGGTTTTGCATTCTATGTAATTTTTTTAAAACCTGAGAGTAAGAATTCAAAAGTCATTTATTCACTCATGTTTTGCTTCTAAGCACAAGGACCCCCTAAAATGTTTTACAGGACTGAAAGGCCAAGAAAAAACACTTTTAAACATTCTAAGATTCAAAAATCATATTTTAATTTTGTGTTTTAAAAATATTTTTGCTTAGTTTT
Organism: Torreya grandis; assembly: GCA_037957365.1. NCBI lineage: Eukaryota > Viridiplantae > Streptophyta > Pinopsida > Cupressales > Taxaceae > Torreya > Torreya grandis. The sequence goes on along the minus strand of JARHVA010000026.1, from coordinate 4,046,758 downwards.
TTTTTAATTTTAAATTTTTTCAACATAATGCCAAGGGGGATCAAAATTCATCGCATATTTAATTTTGGTGCTATAAAATTTAAATCTCACGTTAGTTACATACTCATAAGAGTTTTAATCTTATACTTTTTTTTAAAGTGTTTGTTTAGTAAGATTAGTGTCATGTGTATGCTCTCCCCCAATCTCCTTTATGGAATTTGGGTGATAAAAAATGCTCACTCTTTACACTGATCACTTTGGTCCAAAAGCATGGAAAGAAAGTTACTAATGCCCTCCCCAAAATTAGTATGATTTGGGTGACCCAAAATTAACCTTAAAATTCCTTCCACTTGTGTTTATTTCATGTATTTTGGCTTGTGGGTAGGATTTCATCACCTCCCCATGAGTTTTCTAGGTAAGCATTGACAAAGGAATTCATCTCCTGACATTGTTTCAACCTCACTTCATAGTCGGGTATATAGATTAAGGGTGACCCACTAGGATGCTTATTTTGAGTGGTCAAAACAAGCTCCATTAGTGGTACTTAGCCTTAGAATGTAGGGGCAACTTGGACATTGCACTATATTGAGTAATTGATAGATGTAGTGGTTGTGAAAAGGACTAGACCTTTTCATAATAAGATGGTTGATGTAGATCCAAATGATGTGATTGTGCTCTAGTTTTTGCCACTCATATGGGACCATTTATAAATTAATGAAAATTTATATTTTAGACAACTCCACTTATTGTGGACATATTATTGATGTAGGGTGAGTAGCTCAAAGTTCCATGTCACCGTATGAAGTCTTGAGAGAAGAGGGGGTCTAAAAACCCTAATTTTCATGTGCTTTTTCTTTTTTGGGTTAACAACTTAAAATACTTTCAAGAGAAGGTATATACACAAAATTTGAGAGTACAGTATAACCTTGTCTATTTTAGGATTTAAGGCATTACACTTGGGTGTTTTTTTTCATTTTGTCCTCTTTTACTTACATATTCTTGAGCCTAAACTATTTGTTTGTCATACCACATCAAAAATGAGTCTTGTTTATACGTCACTCCTTTATTTTAAGAGGCATTATGCTATTCATTTGACATCACACATTCTCCTTAATCATTTATCCAATTTGTGTATGTGTGTCTCACTTATTTCAAATGAGTGTCATCATGCTACCTAATTCATTTAAAGTATTGTGCTTTAAAATCATTTGAAACAAAACATTTGTCATAAATTTTAGAGAAAGATAACTTCATTACGCTACTTGAATCATTGCAAAGACTTATTTCCTTGTGCTCAAATTAAAATTTCATAAACCACATGTGCCTTTTGGATTCATGCCTAGTACCATCATGTTGTTCAATATTATATAGCTTATTTATTATTTGAAGAACCTAGTCTTCTAAATCAAGTTCAAAGTTAGCCTTGACAAGTTCAAATTAAAACACTAATTGATTCATGCCTATACTTAGGTGTCGACCCTTCACTTTTGGGTTGTGCAACTTAGGTTCATTTATTACTCTATTTATAGACTATTTTAGTGCCTAAATTTGAGGAAGTAGTCTATCTTCCATATGCCTAAAATTCACTATCTTTTGATAAGTGATCAAGTTTTTGTTTAAAATATGAATGTCTACTTTGTGTCAAAGTGTTTCAAATTTTCTAGATTAAATAAAATTCCTTTTTAGACCTAGTTTGTTTAAAAGTCTAGATTTTGTGTCTTATTCCTAAAACACCTAGTAATACCTATTTTAAAACTAAATTTTGTGCCTTTTTTTCCAAAATACCTAGAAACCTTTAATTATTTAGACCTAGATTATACTTGTTTGAAACACTTTTTACCGATGTTTGTCATTCTAGTTTTTAATAATCCACTTGACCTTTTTTGTACGACATTTGATGTTAGACTATTTTAGACCATGTCTTAGCATTGATAATTTTGGAGATACAACTCCACTCTTTAGACCAAGTTAGAATTAGTTTGAACCATTAGTCCTTTAGACCTTGTTTTCTAGAGTTGGTATAACTCTAGGCCTTCTTCATGGAAAATTTGTTATTAATTTGGATATGTCTCATTACACTCATAACAGATCCATGTACTATCTAGTTTATGATAATGTGGTCATATAAGATGACTTTGTTCAAGACCCATATGGTGATGATGTAGTTTATGAAATGGATCCTTATCGTCCTAACGCTACTCAATTTTGGGAAAAAATATAATATCTCTTAGCCTATTATTTAATTAACATGCCTCCATACTCGAATTGGGACCAATAACAAACTACATAATATCTTTGCTATCATACCATCAATTTTAGAGAAAACTCAAAAACAACCTATTATATTACTATGCCATTGACATATGATCCTAATTTTTTTGATTCTCACTTGATTCAAAATAAGGATGATGTCTTAATTAGATTCAAAGAGGTAGGGACCAAGTTTCTAGTAGACTTCCCCCATAAAAAATGCCTAGTTTAGTTAGAATGCTTCTCAACATACCTTATAATCAAACCATTGAACAAGCCTCTACTATCAATCCTCAAGACCTCATGCCAACATCATATCAAGACCCTAATATTATTTTCAAAGGAAAGGGCCTCATGGAGGACTAGTTTATAAAAATGCAACAAGCATATCAAACTTATTTGAATCTATCACACAACTTTAATAGCATGGCCATGTCAAATGCTCTACTCATAGAGTTATATCTTTCAACACAAGTATTAATTGATTTGATAAGTCAATATAATTTGGGTATAGACCCCTTTCCACAAATAAATTTAGTTAGTAACATGTAAAATGTACTAGATATTAAAGAAGTGACTACTACCTATACATAGAACAATGTCCCAAACATAGTGGATAACACGCAAGTGTTGTCCAATCCTGGTCAAAGTGGTTTAACTACACCAAAAAATAGTCTAAAACAAGTGAATTTAGTTAATACCATGTGGTTTTCAATAGTAGGGGTAAGGGAATCTTATGTCCTAACCATAATAAGTTACCTCTAATCCTTAACCAATTGCTTATTCAAGAATGCAATTACAAATATTAAGTAATTAAATGCCAACTCGTGCCTTGAATCAACAAAACATGATTAGTTGTACTCCACTTCAATAGGTGATGACTAACATTCCAAAATAATAGGCACAGTCTAATATACCATTGTATAAGACATAGACCATTAGGAAACCTCAATAGGGGCATTAAATGTTCCACCTTGATAGGTAGTGACAAGTATACCTTCATAGTCACATACCAACATACCATTATAATTGTAAACATTATCTAATAATTAATGTATATATATTAGTCAAAGATAAATGCTGAACATCTAAAAAATGTATACTTCAAAACAAGTGTTCATGAAACTAAGAGGTACTAATATCCAACAAGTACCAATCAAGAAATAATTACCTTTCATTCAAAATGTGCCACAAATTCAATGACAAGGCCTTGGTCCACAAAAAGTTCCCCTTGTTTAGCTAGGTTTTATTAGTTATCAGTAAGTCTCTACTTAACCTCAATAGCCATAGTAATTTACCCCAAGCCATATTATTCCATTATAACCATAATTTATTCAAAATTAGGCCTATATACTGAATCTAAACCAAAATATTTCACTAAAATGTGTTTAATTTCAACAACCATATCCCAATCTAAAAATGCATATTCCTAGTCAATTTTTTAATTAAAAAAACATTTCAAAATAAACCATTCCTCTATTATACCCCAGTCAAGGTAATCCACCTTTGACCACCTAGCCTCCACCTTAGACTAAAGTTTCATTTAGTTTCTTGGCATAATAACTAAAACAAATGAAGGATGCAATTACCACCATCCAAGTAAGGAAATAGACCAAGAAGTTAAATTTAGATGACGTGTGTTCATACTCATTCAATATGGAGTATCTATAGATACCATTTCCTCCAGGGTAAAAACCACCAAAATTTGATAAATACAAGGGTAAAGGAGACCATAAGGCTAATTTGACAAAAAAATTTATTGCTTCCTACCTAGTGGCTTATAGTGACATTTATTTACTCTTATTTCCCCTAAGTTTAGCAAGATAGGATTTGGAATGTTTCCTAAAATTTCCAAAAAAAATTGTATCTAATTTTGATGACATTTTAGATAAATTTTTGCACCATTTCTCCTATAATCTCAAACATGAGATTTCATTGGTAGATTTGACTTAGTCCAAGTAGAAAGTTATTGAATGATTTGAAACTTATCTATAGATATGGAGAGAACTTGATATCCACTTCACCCAACAATTACTAGACAAATAATTGGCCACTATTTTTACCAAAATATTTCATAGTGAGATCTCATATCATCTAGAGCTTCAATGTGCACATACTTTCAAAGAGATCATCAACAAAGGTTTACTAGTTGAAAAATAACTTATTAATAAATGGATTATTGATATATACTCATCAAATCAAGATCATATCCAAAGCCAGAGCATAGGCAAAAATCAAAGCCAAAACCAAGTCCAAGCACAAGCATTGACACCAACCCAAGCCAGTAATTATAAAAAATCCAAGCAGTTCAATCGTAATAAGAATGTTATTGGAAATATAGTAAATAATTTACATCATGTCCAAATGGTGCAAATACTATTTGCTCAACCAATGTCGTAAATATAATTTACTCTTCATTACCAACCCATTTTATAAGTATAGCCTTCATAACAATTGAGACTAGCTAAAAAAACACAACAACCATTACCTTTGTAAACCCCTCCTCCAAAAAGAAATGGCCCTACTCATTGAGTATTTAGTGACCTTGGAAAACCTGTAGAAGTTGTGTTTCATAAGATATCAACAACTATTATGATTAGTTGACCAATTTTGAATCACTATCTTGAGGGTATTCCTTATCTAGACTAGTACCGAGAGAATGATTTCTATGAATACCATCATGTTCATGGAACTAATCTATGCCATTGTGTGAAAATCAGAAACCTAATCCAAAATATGTTGGAAAATGGGGAGATTACATTGGATAATAGAACATTTACATCTAATCAGAACCTAGGTATTTACCAAAACCCTTTTTCACAACATAACAATAACAATCAACAACTACAACAACAGAGTCTAAATTAACAACAAAAAAAATATCAATAGTCATGACCACAATAGTAATTTAAAAAAAAACAATAAAAACATTACCTAAATAGAAGTAACTAAGGCTGAAATGATTCTAATACCCAACAAACTTACCACACAGTTGCACACGACTATGTATGCAATTAAAAATGCATCATGTCTATAAATCAATCCTAACTCGAATAAGATAGAGGATACCTACACTTTCAATTGGGGATACATGTGTTAAGAAGGGGAATGACCAATATGAGGATATACTAAACCTTATTAGGGGATCACTTATCATAATACACCATTTCAGGAAGGGTTATAAATCCTACAGTCTAACATAATCACACAACCCTAAAAGAGTCCTAGGTTTAATGTTCAATCTATTATAATAAACAATAAAATAAATATAATCTAGTGCACACCAAATCTTATGGCACAAAGTGGGGGGTTACAAACAAAATAAACTAAACTAAACATGCATAGAAGACATATACTCACATTAATGTAAATGGAATCCTAATCCATGGAAGAAAGAAACATAACTACATTATCTATCTACTCTTACAAAGGAGAAATAAAGTTAGGAATAATTACCTTGAAGATGAACCCACTTAGTCTCAATCTCTCCCTTGGCCAAGGTGCTTCAAAGAGATTGTTATGGTATGTAAGGATAAAAAAGACAAATCTACTCTAGGTTACACAACCTATCTATGCATCCAAAAGACTTTTACACAAGACAAGATCCATATCTCCAAAGAAAGTATGGAACCCTAAGATTTATTCATCACGTATAATGGTCAATTAGAAGATGTTCATTTTCACTTATTATTCTTCATTTATTTTCTTACAAATGGTTTGAAATGAATATATATATATATATATATATATATGTATGTATGTATGTATGTATGTATGTATGTATGTATGTATGTATGTAGGTAGATCTTGCCCTAAATCCTCCCAAACATGTCAACTATACAGGGTCGACCCAATTGACCCTATATGTTTTTAGGGATAATTCACTAGGTTTGAGCTAGGTCGGTTGAAAGACTAATAAACCCAAAAAGTGAAAAATACCCCTAGACTATATAGGGTTGAACTAGTTGACTTAGTACAATTAACTATCCAAAAGGGAATTAAGGTAAGAAAAAGAAGATGAAAAGAGGAAAATGACTGGAATAGGTAAGGTTAAGAAGAATAAGCTTAGGTTTAATGTTCTTAGGAGATGAGTGTGCAGATGGAAAGTTGAAAAAGGGACAAAAATATTATGAATCACCAATGGTATTCCCACCCCTTTCCTAGTGCTCCTCTTAAGGCATGCACTCAAAGAGATGAAGACTCGATAGGTTTCTACAAGATAAAAAGTGTCAGTAATCAATAAAAGTTTGAAAATATTATGTATATATAGACTATACCAAAGTTATAGGTCATATTGAAGAAGTTCACATTTCAACCATCACCATTAGTACAAGACCAAGTGTTAATAGAACATGACTATTGCTAGCCAATTCCAATCAACCCACCTATACCAGTAATCCTTCCTTGACTTGGGACTACAAATAGGTACACCAACAATTAGGGATTACTATTTTTTGACCTTATACTAATAACTAATCATTCCCCTATGACCACAAATAAGTGCATCGATAATTGAGACTTGTCTTATCTAGCCCCCTCCATCATCATCTTTTAGTAACAATGGTCTTATACCTAACTTAGATTGTCCAATCACAACTCAACGGTCAAAGATTACCATTCCCATCCCATAACCCCCTACCAATAAATAAATCCAATCCATTATCCTAGATAGGAACAAGCCATATACCACTATGAAGTAAAATAATTTAGACATTGTGGAATAAATTCAAAAGATATATGCACAAGTTTCCATTTTGTATTTGTTATATATATCTAATATCCACAAGAACATACTAATAATATTCTTAGGCCAATCCAAAATTCCAAATGACATAAACCTAGACAAATTCCAATCTTTGGTTGGACATCTATCCCTATGCCAACAATTAACCTTTTACCAAAGTGATACGTTATCCATTGGAACTCTCCATAGCAATTCGCTATACATTGAAGTTGTCATAGTGAGACATAAAGTGAAACGTGTCCCCATAAACAATGGGTTAGACTTGAATATTATGTCTCTGAAGATCATCAAGAATATTGGATATACATTAGCCAATCTACAACCATAAAAATAACTATCAAGGCCTACGATAATGAAGAGAGGGAATAATAAGGCACCATTAACTTGTCAGTTATCATTGGGCCCTTAACCGAAGATACACTTTTTCATGTGTTAGACCTAGATTTATTATACAATTTTCTTCTAGGTAGACCTTGGATACATGAAATCTATGCAATTCCTTGAACATTACACCAGTGTCTCATGTTCTCTCACTTAGGCATGGAGGTCACCATCAATCGATATTTATAGTCTTATAAACATTAAAAACATTTGGAACTTGAGTATGAAAGTTACAATTATTGCTTTAGCCTTGATATAGTTCCCAAAAAGGATAAAGGAAAGGAAATACTTGAGTTACTAGATACCAATTGCATAGACCCAAATACCATTGATTCATCTTCTCATGTACCACCTCTTAAATTGTTTAATCATTTAACCTTCTCGACCAATGGATCGAGAGAGTATTTGACCCATGACACATTTCACATTTCCAAGCTTCCAAAAAACCCCAAGTCCTATGGAAGACCTAAATCTAAGCCATCTTTCTTGAAATGACAATGAAAAGGAAAGGGAAAACTTCATATTTTAGGTCCTATCATTTTCACACCGGTAAATGGCCAAGAAGAGGACCCACTTACCAATGATATCATAGTTGTACGATAACAAGTTAGACTATTATTACAAAAATACAAAATACCCTATTCGTAATAGGATCTTGGAAAACCAAGTGTATCAAGGAGGAGGCCTCAAGCCAAATTAATAGGGTTTTCTTGAGCCAATTTATATAACTTAGTAGAAAGGAACCTATGGTCTCAGATTTAAATCATCTGGGGGTAACCCCACATATCTTATTCATGTTCCAATGATAATGACTAGTGATGATGATGCTAACATTGACGTAGAGTTTGATAATAACATTTATGAAGACCTTTATAATACCAATCTATTTGACATGCATTCCATTTTTACCATTACCCTAGTAAGATGACATAATCTACTTCCTCTTTATTAACCTCAAATTATATCCTAAGACCAATAAAAATCCATATTTCCTATAAACAAATTTGAGAATGATGAGCCCTTTTGTAATTTTCTAGGCCTAAGAGACAATATTATGTTGGGAGACCACAAATAGGGGTTGTCTATTAGACTAGATCCTATAGCCTGTTTTGGGGAATGGGTGAACACCCTTATCCACAAATAAAGAAATAAAAAATTGAGGTCTAAAAGTGAAAACATATTTGAGGCACTTTTGGACCAAGGCAAAAGTAAAGAGAAAGGCCAATCTTCTAGTGAAAACCTATTTCAGGCACCATTAGATGGGGGTGTTCATCTTTCCTTAAACATATCTCAATAGACCACCAATAGTGAACTTATTTTTGGGTCCAAATTTAGTTATGAAGAACAACATGCCTTTGATCAAATTATTCAATAATTTTTAAAAGTATTTATAACCTGGCGATCCAAACCATTGGGATATTCTAAATCATCTTGTTTAGAAGAGATTTAAGAGCCAATCCAAATAGAGGAATTTATAGTTATAGGCTAATTCAAATCATTTCCCACCATTTTGGAAGATGGTTTGACTCTCCTCATAGAAGATACTACGAAATTCAACATCATGACTCTAGATGACCTGAAATGGATCAAATTAGGTGCATCCCTCACTGAGGAGGAATGTGAAATATTTACATCCATTATGACGGAATTGGTTGACATATTTTCTCAGGCCTATTTAGACATGTTAGGTTTACAACCTACCTTGGTTGTACACCACTTTGTTATACATCCTGATACCAAACCTATGAAGCATAAATTTTGAAAAATGCATCCTCTCATTATTGTATTAGCAAAGAAAGAGTTGGAGACAATCTTATAAGGGAGATGCATTCAACTGATCAACTACATAGAGTGGATCTTGAATATTGTGCATGTTAGTAAGAATCTTGAAGGAATCAAAAATTACATTGATTTAAGAGATATAAACAAGCCTTACCCCAAGGAAAATTTTCTTTTTCCAAACATTGACATGATAGTCAACTCCATAGTGGGTTATGAAATGATTTCACTTATGGATGGAGTTTTAGGGTACAACTAGATCCAGATTGTGCCATAAGACCAACACAAAAAAACATTCACCAACTCCTTGGGAAACATTTTATTATCATGTTATGCCATTTGGTATCAAGAATGCTAAAGCCACATAATAAAGAGCCATGAACATCATATTTCATGATATTATGCATGACATTGTTGAAGACTATGTCAATGACATATTGGGTAAATAAAAGACATGTGTTGATCATTTAGCTATACTACACAAAATATTTGAGAGGATTCATGATTACAAAGTCAAACTCATTCTTAAGAAGTGTGTTTTTTGTGTCACTTCAAGAAATATTTTTGGCTTCATCATCTCTCATTGAGGCATTGAAGTTGATCCTACCAAAGTAAAATTCATTACAAAGATGTTGCCACCTTCTAATTTGAATCAGCTCCATAGTTTAAAAGGTAGGATCCAATCTATTAGATGCTTCATTTCTTATTTGGCCAAAAAAATTGATGCATTTACATATTTAATAAATAAGGGTGTCACATTTCATTGGGATGAAGAATGCCATAGAGCCTTTTGGTACCTAAAGGAATATATTTCCAAACCACTTGTTTTGTTCCCACTCATGCCAAAAAAGTCATTCTAAGTGTACTTATCTACCATTGATAAAGCCCTAGGGGCACTTATAGCTTAACATAATGATAATGGAAAAGAACATGTCATGTACTATTTAATCCATACCCTGGTGATGTATGAACAAAACTATATGACCATAGAAAAAACTTGTTTAGCTATGGTCTTTGCAACATAGAAACTATGATATTACATACTTAACAATAAGACCATAGCTATTTCCAAAGTAGATCTTCTCAAGTATCAACTATCCAAGACAACTTTAGAAGTCCACATGTCTAAATAGATCATGCTTATGAGTGAGTTTTAGATAGAATACGTTAACTAAAAGGCTATAAAGGGACAAGTACTTACAAATCAACTTTTTGAAGCTCCTCTTGTAGATATTAAACCTCTAAGTTTTCAATTCCCAAATGAGTCTATCATCACCATAATTGAAAAACCTCCTAAGGAGCAGTACTAGAATCTATATTTTGATGGATCATTCACATCACATGGATTGGGGGTAGGTATATTGTTTATTAAACCATAGGGGGATTTTATTCCTACATCATTATGTATCAAATTTTATTGTACTAATAATATGGTTGAATATAAATCACTTGTTTTAGGTCTTCATTAGGTATTACAATGGAATATTTAACATCTCATGGTTTATGGTGATTCTTAGTTAATCATCAATTAGGCTATAGACCACATTTAGACCAAAGATGATAAGATGGTGTCATATAAGGTGATGATCAATGTTATCAAATAGTAGATTGACAACATACAATTTTAACACATACCCAAGGCTAGTAAAAAGATAGAAAATTCCATGGACACAATTGGCTCTTTGATACACCATGCCAATATGGCAAAATAATATCAATTCCTCATCAAAACTCTTTTAGTGCTTGCTCATGAACCTTTAACCATCATAATGATATGTGATATTTTTGGTCTCAGTTCTATTCGGTACTCAGACCTATTTACCTACCTACATGACCATATCATGCCACCAGACCTATCATGAAAACAACAAAAGGCCTTTACCCACCAAGCCTCACATTATAGCTTACTTAGCCCAACCCTTTACCATCATAGCTTTGATGGAACTCTACTTCATTGTTTAAATTTGACAAAAGAAACATTATAATTATGGGAAGTTCATGAAGGAGTATGTGGAACCCACATTAGTAGGGTAGTCCTAGCCAAAAATCTCCTATAAAATAGTTATTATTGGCCAACTATAGAAGCAAATGTAGCTACTTATGTTTGAAGGTGCGATAAATTTCAATGACATGCCAATATGATTCATGCCCTAGCCAAAACTCTAAAACTAATGCTTACACCATGGCCATTTTCAACATGGGGAATCTATCTCATTTAACATATTAACCCAACCTCATCTGATGGCCATAAACATATCCTTACCACTGCTAAATATTTCACCAAGTGGGTTGAATCTATACCATTCACTTACATGTCTGGAATTTTTTTACAAGTTCATTTTAAATCATCTCATTTACAATTATGGTATCTTGTCTGACATTATATCTGATAATTGTAGGTCATTTAAAAATAAGGATGCCAAAATGTTGTGTGTTGAGTATAATATCACTTAACATTTTTCTACCACATATTATCCACAAGAGAATGTCCAGGCAAAAGCATCTAATGAAACCATTGTCAACATCCTTAAAAATATTATCAATGATGCTGGCCATGATTGGCACCTCCAAATCATCTATGCCCTCTGGGCATACCACAATAATAACCACTCCATATTCCCTAGTTTATGTCACTAAGGCCATTCTTCCCATTGAGGTCATGTTACCTTATTTATGCATCTTATTGAAACATGTCCTAGATGATGAAGATTACCAAATAACTCACCTATAAGAGCTATAATTACTTGAGAAATTCATGGTTATTATCAATTCAAGCATATCAAAACTGACTCCATGACCACTATAACTAGTGGGTCAAACATAAAGAGTTTGATATTTGGGATCTTGTTCTCAAAGAAAACCAAAAGAACACCATGATCGAGAAGAATAAAAAGAAGGGCAAGTTCAAACCCAATTAGATAGTCCCATATATCATTTTTGAAAATTATTGTTTTGAGGCACACATTCTTACTACACCATATGGGGATGAACTTGATGAATAGATGAACATGATACACCTTAAGTTCTACTTCACTTGAGAGACTTGAAGTATTATCTATGAGGCACATTTTATTATACCATAATGTCAAAATTCTTCTTTGTACCATACCATATGCCATTCTACCATACCTTTTTTATCGACCAAGATTAATTTTACCCTCCATATCTCCCATCCATTTGACCTTGGTTCCATTATATTAGCTCTTCAACCACCTTTAGTGAGGGAATTTTGATCAAATTCTAGTAATTAATTTAATATTTTAGATAGAGGCAGTATTTTGGACCCATATGACAGTGGTTTGGTAGTTACATCCTTCATTTCTTATTTCATTTCATTATGAGTGTCCCTAATTATAATGAACTTTAGGAAAATCATTATGTATTGACCCATATTTAGTACCAATGATTATAATTGCCTTTAAGAAAATCATTGTGTTTTTATTCTAACTGCCACACTGATGATTATAAGTGCCTTTGGGCAAATCATTATGTTTTGATTTATCTAGGTGATAATGATTATAAACACCTTTGGGAAAATCATTATCTTTATCCACCCAACTAGTGTATGTTTTTATCCTACCAATTATTATATTTTCCTATGGATAAATCATTATTTCCATTTTAAATGATTATAATCACCTTTGGCCAAATCATTCTCTTGTTACCTTTATCCTTTGGCTAATGATTATAATCACTTATGGGAAAATCGTTATCTTTTTATCTTATTGTGTCGATGATTATAACCACCTTTAGGCAAATCATTATTTTTATCTACCCAACTAGGTAATCTTACTATGCCACTGATTATAATTTCCTATGGGAAAATCAATCTTCTCAACCACTTTTACCTTTGGGTCCCATCATTTTCCTTCTTTCAAGGGACCAATGGCCAACCTTCTTTGTCAACCACTCCCTTGAGGGGGAATCTAAGGATTATCTATCATTTTTTGGGGAATTAAGAATAGAATACATTTTCATTATTTGAGAATACATTACTATTCTTATAACTTACAACACCTTCCCAGATATGGGCAAACTGTAGACACCTAAATCTAGCCACAACTAGCTTTTGATCAAACTTCATACTGATTCATACAAACCATTGTAAATTAAGCCTAAGAATCACTAAAAGTACCAAATTTATTTGTTCATCATTCATAAATTCTTAGAATCATATTGAGGCATCCTTATTTTTGGATACTATCCTATATGAAACAATAACCTCTCAAAGATTCATCCCTAATCACATTGTGACCTAATAGCTGTAAATTTGGCCTATGGACCCACTAAGTGGGGCACTTGATCAAGTTTTAAAAGAGATAAAATATTAATAAAACTAAATAATATAATTAAATAATATTACATTCTTAGTTTAATTATCCATATTCAATTAAGGAATATCTAAAAATTCAAATTCCAAAAATCAAAATATCAAGCCTTTCCATCACTGCCTTTATGAGTTGTCAAGCTCTTCCAAAATATACAAAAATATCTAATTGAGAGCCATGCCTAGTAATTTAAAATCATAATTACATGATAAATTTTAACTCAAATAGAGTTAGTCTCAACTCACCTAGGGTTATTTTGAACCCATTCCATATTTAAACTCAACGTTAACTCACCTTGGGTGAGAGTTAATTATTGAAGATATACACACAAGGCCATGCCTATTGATCTCTAAGCTCTTTTGATGTAAGGTTATTATTCCTAAATGTATTTAAAATATCTTATAAATCCAAATTTATAATGCTAATTTGGAGAGATATAAGATTTGAAATTAATGTTACCATGCTAAAATCATAATCCAAACATTCAAGCCGAGGTGCTAAGAAAAGGTGAATCCAAAAAAGATTCATTAATGCACAAAATGATCAAACCACTTCAACAAGACATTTAAATCTCCAAGGAAGGTAAAATAGTGATTTATTTATGTTCTAGTTTTTCTTATGTATTTTTGTTACCTATACTCTCCCTAGTGTCTAGGCTAGAGGTGTTAGGATTTTAGTATGTTATTTTGATTTGTTTCATTAGACTAACACAAGAATAACCTCCCCTATAATTATTACTTATTCATAATATGTACAATGGTATAAATAAACCTCATAAATATCTTAATGATCCATAAAAATATCCATGACATGACCCCACTGATATGCCCCCATTTTAGGTGAGGGAAAAATAGTAACTGCTAGTTACCTCACCTCAAAGGAAGAAGATAACCATAGAGTTGTATATTATGTTACTGAACCATGTAGCATGTATACAAATATGCATAGGTAAATGTATCATTCAAGTTCATAGCACTAATGTGATCACATGTAGGCCTAAGATGCATGATAAATATGATGGTAACATCTATATAGTAATAGTATAAACTCAACAAGAACACAATAACATACACAAGAGCTCTAAAAACAATTTGAGAAATAAGGGTCTTAGAAGACCAAAAACAAGGGGCATGCTAAAATGCTGTAAGATTAAATGGGTATGACTTAGTCAAATGTCCACAAATCAAGAAATGACATATTCAAATGTTCATACAACAAGTAATGACATATTAAAATGTTGAAGAAGGCAAACATAGGCACAGGGGCCACATACAATGAAGTATATTTAAATGCTCAAACAAACAAGATTATATCAAGTTAAAATACTCAAAGAAGTGTATAAAGGAAAAGCATAAGCAATTAGTATAAACATATACTATCTCATGGATCAAATGTGTTAGAAAAAAATGTCAAGTGCATAGCATATCAAGTACCATGTGAAAGATATAAGCATGGATAAGGCATGTCTAAGTATATAAGATCCCAATCATGATAATGTGATCTGACCATAGAATGATATAACCTAGAAGTATCATGATCATAGAATATGTATTCCCCCAATGTCTTTGCGATATTAGTAGAGGGAAATCCTAACACCCATAAGTGCATATAATCTTGTATTTGTGTATGATTGTAGATGTATATGTAGGAATAAATAATACACTATCCCTCAACATGGAACTAACATAGATGCCATGGAGCCAATATAACATGTAGGTGCTGAAAATGTTTTTGAATTTTTTGTATGCTTTTTATTTTTGAAATATTTTTTACATGATATATTTATGCAAATGCATAATGTTCATTGGGATTTTTAAAGGCTTTCCTTCAAGTTCATCAAGGTGGTATACACCTTTTCCCAACTTTTTGTGTGTGTTGTGGAGCCTATTTCTACAATGTATTTCAAATATTGTACATTTAAAATGTACTATACACTCTTTATGTATTCTCATCAGGGTTCTAGACTCATTAATGGGAAATAATTTTGGCTTGACTTGGCTCATGGTTTTGGTACCCATTATTTTGTAAAACCAATATGTTAATGTATTATATATAGATGGATATTTAGTGGGTAATACATCATGAAAACAAGGGTTTGATAAGGAAGAACAAAATGTGTGAATTCAGGTATAAATTTAGGAGGGTTTATTGAGTGTAGCCCCAAACAATATTTGTGTATTGTAATTATGAGAATATAGATCTAAGAGTGGATTTTACTCTTGTGACTTGTAATAAAATCTGAGCAAGGGTTTCTTAGTAGATGTAGTCCACATTGGGTGAGCCACATTAAATTTGGTCTTCTTATTATTCATGTTTATTTCTATTCTTTATGCATCTCTGTTCATATCTATTATTATTGCAATTATATGAAATTGTTTCATATCAATTTATGATTTATTCCTAACACTTTTCTATAAATGTAAATTTTCCCAACCAATTTGGTTTAAACATTCCCTTTTTTTATTTTTTTGCATTGGTATTCTTTTGATTTTATTTTAGTACTAGGTCACCCACATCAAAATCGCATGGCTAGACCTTTTTGTTATATTCTCATTTTAGATGATCTTGATAAACATGTAAGTGATCTGTAACATGTGTGTGTTTGACACGTAACTTCTCTAACTAATGTAATCTCTTTTTATGGTATTCATTAAATTTTATGATTTCTTTTAGAGAAACATGAAAATAAGGTATCTCAAGTTCAATTGTTAAAATATCATTTATATCATAGAATAAAAAGTAAAGCATGGAATAAGCAGACATGTGTGCAATAGTTATGTATATCCATAAAAAATTTACCATCTATTGGTGTTAATAAGTGTTTTAGCATTCAACTATTTTGCCAAGTATTTTGATAATTATTTTATTGGTTACCTCTGCTTAGCCATTTCCCTATGGGTAATAAGGTGTAGAAAAGGTATGCTTAATCTTGTATTTACTATAATCTTATTTTACTATCTTGTTTTTAAATGATGTTCCATTATTAAAAATAATAGCTGAAGGTATGCCAAAATGGAAAATAATATTGGTCATTAGAAACTTGTATATGTCATCCCTTGTGGTAAACTCAAGTGTAATTTCTTCCACCCATTTTATAAAATATTCTATAGCTGTAATGATGGATTTATATCCACCAATAGATACTACATTGATTTTTCCAATAAAATCAAAACCCCATTAGGAAAAAACCCATGTTGAAACAATTGGTTGTAACTCATGTGATGATACATGATTCAAATTACTATATTGTATGCATTATAAACATAATTTTTCATGTTTGATGCATTATTGTTTCATGGTATGCCAATAATAACCTTAGTGTAATAGTTTTTGGGACATGTCCCATCCACAAAAATGACCACCACATTTGATGTCATACATTTATAAGAGTGTAGTGTGGGCTTCATCTTTGTTTAAGAATCGTATTAACTACCAATCAAAACTTTATTTGAATAAATCATTCCAAATAGTGACATCACAAAGTGCTTTAAATTGTAATTTTCATTTATTATTCTAGATAAAGTGGTCTAGTATATAGGTTTAATAGAGGAAATTATAAATATCAATGTACTATTTTGTGTTTGATTTACTTCAAATAATAAAAAAATGATTAAGACATCCATTTATTCTAAAGAAATGGAAGGATCCCATAACTGTGGTATCGTAAAGTCTATATAATCATCATTGATATTAAAAGGAATAAAGGATGTTGCACTAGCCATGGAATCTACATGGGAATTATATTTATAGGGATAATATCAATAGAAATTGTATCAAATGTCTCTGTGAGTTTATCCACCATATATTTGTATAGGAGAATATGCTCTTCTTTGGTTTGGTAATGATTTGTAATGTGGTTAATAATTAATTGAGAATGACCAAAAACCTATATGTCATATAAATGAAGCTTGTGTGTTATGGATAATCCAATTATCAAGGCTTCATATTTGGTTATATTGTTGGTGCAAGAAATGGTTAATATGTATGACAAATGCATATATTCTCCCTCAAGGGTGAAAATTATAATGCAACACCCAACCCTATTTTATATCTAGATCCATTGAAGAATATTATCCATAGGTTGGTAGATATATTATAGGCCTAAAACTCATTAAAAAAAGCTTTAGTGAGAAGAAATAGATCTAGTAAAAGGCCACAACTAATTGGTCAGCTACAATTTGACATTTTATTAACTTTTGTGATAAAAATTTAAGATCAAACTCTATAAGTCACATTCCCAATTTTGCAATGTAGTCAGTGAGGTGTGTTTTGTTCATAACGAACTTTAATGGATCTTTAATTATAACATGGACCTCATTATTTAGCAAGTAATGTCATAGATTTTGAGTAGCAAAAACCAAAGATAAACATAAATATTGAATTTCCAAATATTTTCATTCATAATTAACCAACTAGAGACTAATGTAATAAATTACACATTCTTTGTGATCATCATCATATTATGCTAATAGGGCCCCATGGGCATAATAAGTAGACAAGATATAAATTTTTCTATCTATAATATGAGGCATGAGTAATAGTGGGTTTGATAAATATGATTTTATTTGATAAAATATTTATGACATACATCATCCCATATAAAATTTGCATCCTTTTATAGAAAATGTGTGAAGGGAATTATTTTGTTAGCCAACTGAGCTATGAAACATATAATAGGCTGAATTAAACCCTATAGGAATAATAACTATTTGATATTGGTTGGCAATGGCATTTTGATAATGGATTTTACATTTTTTACATCAAACTTGATGCCTCACCAAGAAGTAATGTATCTAAGGATATTTCCTAAAGAAACCCTAAAAACACACTTTTTAGATTTAATCAAACATTGAAATTGTGAAAGCATTCAAATATTTATCATAAATTAGTATGATATGCCCTTAACCTATAATGCATCTAGGGATATGTGTGGCCGACTTATGGCTTACACACCTTCATATTAGCTTATTGCATTTCTTAATGTTCTTAGTATGGTTAGCTTATGGAATAACCATGGCTAAGTAGAGTATGTGTATATATATTGTGAATTTTGTTTTTATTGAATTATTGTGGAGGTTTCCCCCTTGAAGTGGCTCAATCATAATATTAAAGTATTCTACCCATTTTCCAATTATTATTGTGTATTTTCTTATTCTGATCTTAATTTTTCCATATCTAATTCTATTATTATGAATCATCTAATTAATTTCCTTAAAAGTGGTATTAGATCCTTCACCTAGGTTTAAGTCATAGAGTGGGTGGCTACATCAGCATGGAAGTGTTCATCTGAGGCTCCTATACATGGGGGTTCCTAGTGTATGGGTGTAAATATATCCTAGAATTTAGGCTTCAAAAGCATGGTGGGATGTTATGATCATGATGGGTGGAATTCACTAATTCCTTGAGGTTTTAGTGTAATGGTTCATTACATTTGGTATCATATATTTGATTTGGGAAAGTTTTTATGATGTTATTTTTTTCTTTGGATCTAACATCTTGATCTTAGAATTTTTTTACCTTATATAAATTAGGAGTCATTGGATTCATCTCCACAAGATGATTGCAATATTATATTCTACTGGTACACTTTTTTAGGTCAAAAATTTTCACCCTTATACAGAATAACAGTAGTTGGATTCATCTCGATGAGATGATCACAATGATGTATTCCATTGGTATATTTTTTAGGGGATAAAACCCTCCCAGGGTTTGTGTATGGCTAGTCCAAACACTTGTGGATGCAGAAAAGGGGAAAAAAATCAAAAAAATCCTCACAAGGATGACATGGAATCTAAAACTTTTGATCTATCTATTTCAAAGGTATTTTAGCAAGTTAAGTTAGAGTTATAGGCATGGTTAAAAAAATAATTTTGATATGGTTCAATGTGCTATTACAAGGTTAAGAGGGAAATTGGATAGTTTGAAGGATCAATTACAATAAATGTCTATATAATTGGCCAATTTATTAGCTCAACCACTATAAAATAATCCTCAATCACTTCAATTTGGTTCTCCTCCAAATAATACCAACACCAATTATGACCCTAAGTCAATGTTTCAAAAAGTGGACTTGTAAAATTTTGATGGTAATGATCCACTCACTTACCTCACTCAAATTAAAAATTTATTTAATCTACATTAGACTCCATTTTCATAAAATGTGGTTATGGCCTCTCTTTATCTAGGACCTAGGCATTCATTTGGTATCATTGGTTGTGTGATCAAAATAAAAAGAAGGGTGTCCCAGTTTCATGGTCAGTATTTTCTAAGGAGTTGTAGATCTACTATCACAATAATATCTCTAAAACTAATTCAACCAACTATCCAAGTTATGATAGAATGGGATTATTAAAGACTACATTCATTAATTTTACAATCTCTCCTTATGTGTGGTAGACATCACTAAAGAAAATCTGATTGACCTATTTTTGGGTGGCCTCAAATATGACATGAAATTAGAGGTTCACATGTTTCATCCAGTACTATATTTGAGGCCATACCAAGGGCATGCATGGTTGAGGAAACAGAGATGATTAGATGAAGAAATTTAACCAATGTTCATGAATGCACCTTCCCAACACCAACATTTCATCATCCTACCAGATTGACACCTTAGCAAGTAGAATAAAATCATGTAAAAGGATTATGTTTTGGCTATGATATCAATTGGAGGAAAGGGAATAAATGTGCTAAAAATAGTTGTTTTACATTGTCGGTGTCAATGAGGAAGAAGAAAATGAGGAAGTTTTAGGGGAAGGGTTAGAAGAACATGAGGATGAATTTGAATAATCTCAACCTACTATTTCATGTCATGTAATTTCAGGCACTAACACTCCTCAAACTCTTAATATGGTGGGGTTTTTGAATAAATAGAAGGTGATCGTGTTAATTGACTCTAGGAGTACACACAACTTCATCAATATTACGTTGGTTTCTCATTTGAATTATTTCATTTAACCAGCTCCAATATTTTAGGTCATGATTACAAATGGTGGTACGGTCAACTATTTTTAAAAATGTAATAGTATTTAAGCTTGCTATTGGAGACTATTTGTTAGACTCCCCAATGTTTGATATTCTCATGGGAGGAGCTAACATTGTTTTAGGAGTGAAGTGGCTCACCACTTTGGGCACTATTGAGATGAATTTATAGGAATTATTCACGAGGTTTCATTTAGAAGGAATGAATTTTAAAATTCATGGATTATGGGTTAAATATCCACAAAATTTTAGTGGTTAGTTCTCACTAGATGAAGAAGATTCTCAGAAAAGGTGCATAAGGTTTTGTGGCACACTTCATTTCCATGGAGGTTTAACCAACTAAGGAGTCTACACATCTTGATTTACAAAAGGTGTTAGATGATTAGTCTATTATTTTTGGTGACATGCCAAAAGGACTTCCTCCAAGTCATGCACATGATCATGCCATTAAAATCATTCTAAGAAGTACACCACCCAATATCAGACCTTATAGGTTTCCCTATACCCAGTAGATTAAAATTGAAAATATGGTACAAGAGATGTTAGAGGTAGGAATCATCTGACATAGTCAAAGTGAATGTTCCTCCCTAATGGTCATGGTGTATAATAAGGATGTCAGTTAGAGGATGTGCCCAAACTACAAATAACTCAAAAAAGACACCATCAAAGATAAGTTTTCTATTCCATTAATTGATGATTTACTAGATGAATTACATGGTGCTATTTATTTTACCAAGTTAGATATTTTTTTTAGATATCATCAAATTTGCATCCATGATGAGGATACCTAAAAAAATTTCATAACTTATGAAGGTCATTATGAATTTATGGTCATGCCTTTTGGCCTCATAAATGCACCATCTATATTTCAGAGTTTGATGAATACTATTTTTAGGCCATTTTTGAGAAAGTTTATATTAGTGTTTTTTGATGATATCCTCATCTACAACAAAACTTGGGAAGACCATTTGAAGCATGTGAAATAGGTGATTCTAGTTATAAAAAAACATCAAATTAATTCCAAACCTTACAAATGTGATTTTTGTGTCCAAGAGGTAGAGTACTTGGGTCATATTGTTTCACATGTAGGAGTGAAAGTTGATCCTAATAAAATCCAAGTGATGATGAAGTGGCAGGTTCCCAAGTCCCTCAATAACCTCCATAGATTTCTAGGGATAACTAGTTACTTTCATAGGATTTTCAAAAAATATGGTATCATTACATCCCCACTCGCCTCTTTTATGAAGAAAGACTCCTTGTAGTGGACTGATTCAGCTGCCAAGGCATTTAAACAATTGAGAATGTTTATGTGCACAATTCCAGTTTTGGCCACTCATGATTTTTCAAAAACTTTTATTATGGAGTTTGATGCACTAAGATATGGAATGGGAGATGTACTCATGTAAGAAGGCAAACCAATAGCATTTTAAAGTCACCAACTAAAGGTTAAAAATAGGCTCAAACCAATATATGATTGATTTAACAGTTTTGGGAATATTGGGGTATTATTCATAATTTAGTTAAAGGGTCTGAGTAGTAAAATTGATAAATAAATAGACAATAATTAAGATAATTATTTATGTAAATTAATTGTAATTTTAAATTTTCTAAAAATAGTAATAAGGAGAAGAAAATAAAACTTAGCTAGAAACTAATTGATTTGATTGAGACAAAGGCTAGAATTCATTGTGCAAGACTGAGACACTATCGCAAACTAAGATATGATCTTCATTTCATTATTTGATAGAAGCACCAAAAATAGACAATAGTGGAATCTATGCTATATTCCACCTCTTCCACTATTGTCCTAAGTATCTAAGCTTTCTAGGTTTTGTTCTCTATATCTGTGTGACCCTATCTAAGACATTTCGATAGTTAGAAGTCTGTATATCTCCTTATCAAGTAGATTATTTATTAAAACCCTATCTTACATTATGGTTTGACTAATTTTGAGTAAGAGGGGGGGTTATTGTGTGTAATATTCACTATACATGCTTCACACCTCATGTGTGGGCACACTACCTACATACTAATACTCTAAAGAGGGATCAAGCCATATGTAGTTATCCCACTTGATGTGCTTTGTATAATTATGTATATGAATATGTAGAATGTTAATCTAGATGTGTTTGAGGTGGCTAGGGACTAGTGTAAGTATTTGAATGAGTTTGTAAGTGTGCTAGTATTTGAATGAGCTTTTAAGTGTGTTGGCTAGTTGTATGTAGAGAATAGGTAATATTGCTTGATTAGTCTTGTTTGTATTATTTCTTTCTTAGTTATAATTACCAACCCTTTTCAAATGATCTTTGAATGGAATTTTATAGGGATCTATTGGTCATGGATTGAATGTACTCATATTAGGCTAATAAAGATAAAGATGGGGAATTGAAATAAATTAACCATTGGGGCCAAAAATGGACTTGGACAATAGCACCAAAAGTCGATAAGAATGGCATTAACATTATAGTCTAAGTGTGTCGATAATGTCCTGAGTAGACAGGACCTGGGTGAATGGATTAGTCATGGAAAAAGGAGTATGGCTCAGTTGGGATCAAGTTTAAAATTCTATAAATGGTTGATAATTAGTAAAAATAATCCTAAGAGGGTTATGAAATAAAGCAAGAGGGACCTAAGGGTTGGGTGTCATTAGCCATGCTCAAATTACCAATTTTTTGCATTTTATATGACTACATTTCCCCCCCACCTTTATTCTAGTGATGTAGTGAAGCAAAATACTAAGATAAAGGAAAAATAGAAAGTGTACCAAAAATTACATACAAGGGTGAAGCTCATGAAGCTGTGTGATGTTGGGTATGTATAGAGAGAGCACGTTGTGAAGTATAAAACTAAAAAAACAAATAAAAGTAGATCAGTTCTTACTAGATATGTTATATCTAAAATTAAAATGTATAAAAATGGGTGAGAGAGAGAAGAAGAGAAAGGAATGAATAAACCTCATTGGGTATATAGAATAATATAAAAAAAATTGTGATGTTGAGTGATGTTGAGTAATGCTGGCTGATGTTGTACCAAGATTAATATCGTGAATGGAGCTGAGTGCTCATTTCCTTGAGAGTGGCTCAAGAATGTAAAGGATGGCCCTTTGGATCCATCATCACCCAATAAGTTAATATATGTGTTTATATATGTGTTGATCGATGTTTGGACTATGTATCCAATCCCTCTAAATAGGTGGATCAAGAATATAAAGGCTAGCTAGTCTTTTGGCTCCATCATTTCCCCATAAAGTGAAGTTATGAACTGATACCAATATAAAATGTATGCCATATGAAATGGATCCTAAAACCCATGAATGTACTATGATCTAAAAATGTTGGCATGGATATCCAAATGTATGCTTGGAACTAGGCCACTCTTGGCTGCTTTGAAATATGGAGATTAGTCTTGTATGAAAGCCACTCCAAAACTGGTGCACTAGGCATATATGAAAGCCACTGGGGAAATCAAGAACTCAGAAACTTGGGAAGTTAGGCTTGTATAAAAACCATTAAAAAATTATGACAACCATCTACAGATGGAATAAGGCATTCAACTACTAATAATGACTAGGTAATATTGAACTTGGAAAGAAAAAAACTAATGTGCTACATACATTGCCCTCAATCATTGGTGTCTAAAATATGGATTTTGATTTAGAAGTTATATCAACTATCATATCTAAAACTAGAAGTCAGAGCCATAATGTTTTATATGATGCCCTTATATCTGGATTCTTTGAGAAAGACTACATTAAAAATGTTAATTTTAGTCTAAACTATAGATGACAAAACTATAACTAAACTTACCTTTTTGTCTATTTATGTAAAATTTAGTTTTTCTTCTATTTGGATAGGAGTGCTGAAAGTGGAAACTAGTGGCATTGGTACTATTTTCTAAGTTGGGTGTTGTTGTCTAGGGCCAAATTTGGAAATTATTCTAGATTCTTGACTATGTACCTATTTTATTTTGACTATTTTGATGTCTAGTTGTTATTTTGGGTGTTCTAAAAACTATTATTTCAACTATTAGGAGATCTAATCTCTGATTTGATCTTTGAGATAAAACCCTTGTTTGTTACCCCCTCTTTTAAGGGTAGGAATGAAGACCCTGAAATGACTACCCTCAAAATAAATATCCCTACAAGTGTGTTATTCTATAAAGATACATGATATAGTAAAGATAATTGACAAAATATCTTAAGATATAACATGATTTGTATTAAGAGATTTTTAGATCAACAAGGGTATGCCTACATAGATATAACAATGTAATGAAATGTATTGAACTGAAACTAGAATGAAAAGTCTAGTTAGTTGTTAGTTTTTAGTTGGAGGGATAGAGCATGATGTCTATCATGGCATCTAAGAAATCAAGATAAATGCATGATATGGATCATAGCATTGCTAACAATGACAAGTAAACAAGAAACAAACACACAAGGCAAGAAGTAAAAATCATACAAGGGTGGCCAAGGGGCCAAGAAAAAAAGGGACATGAGCACATGTCAATCAAACTGGAAAGCAAACATACAAGGCATGTTCAAATGCCATATATATATATATATATAATTGAAATAAGAAAAATTGGCATGGAAGCCATAATCATATAGAGGAGTACATGCAAAGGACATTGTAAAATGTCCTAAGGAAAAAAAATGAATAGAAGCAAAGGACATTGGAAAATGGCCTAAGGCACATACATGAGATAAACATGAATTGAGAAATGCAATCAATCTAGCTACATAAAACAAAAAAGGAAAGCATGTAAGGAACTAGAAGTATAATCACATCTAAATAATCAAATCAAGAGGGAAAGTATGCAAGCCATGTGATTACAAGACTAGATATATGGTAAGAAATACACAAGTGCTATATACTGGTGAGTATCGATAGATTAATCTATGTAAGTAAGTAAGTAATGTACATCAACATGATAATTAGAATGTGTGGTATAATAATGACATAACCTAGATGGTGTAGTGATGTAGATTATGCCCCTAGTGGTTACCTATATTCATGAGTGTCTTGATGTAGAAGTAAGATGCTCCCTTAATGGGTAGAGTGAATCAATCAAAGAGTTGGATGCCACTACACACACTCAAAAGTAGATCAAGTGAAGCATGATAATTTAGATAAATTGGCAAACAATAAGCATAGAATATAAAATGTAAGTCTAGCATAATAGTAAAAATGTAAAGCATGGATGATGCATACAATCAAAATATTTTTGGTGTTTTTTAATGTTATGTGTATGTTTTTATATTTTGAAATTTTGTATTATTTTTGAATTTTTGAAAGTTTTAAAGCTATGTATAATCAAGTAATAAAAACTATGTATAGGAAATTTGAAAACAAATTATGTACAATCAAGCATAAGAAACTATGTATAGGTGATATTGAGTAAAAAATGTACAAGTAATCATAATGATATTATATACAAGCATATGAATAAAAGGCTAGGCTAGAGGGGGTAAAGGGTCCAAGGATGGAGATGGATGGAGATGGATAAGGAGGAAGGGATCACGACCATCATCAAATGCCTCAAGATCACCATCATAAGTATCATCATATGTTGTAGAAGATGTGTACATGATGTCATCTTATTGAAGGCAAACTGAAGGTTGCTTTAGTGGTGGAGATACTAATTCTTCTTTGGGATGTTTAGTTCTAGTATTAGATTACTTTTATGGAAGTGAAGAAGATGGTGATGGTGGTGCTATAATATAAATAATACCATAAACCTATAGTTTATCCAATCTCTTCGGTAAAGTTGTACATGAGTTTGTATCATGACCTATGATCCTATGAAAAAGACAAAATGGGCAACCATCTTGCTATGATAATCTACTAATAGATCTGTGTCACACTATAGGTAAGGTGATTAATCCATGATAAAGTAAAATCTATAAAATAATTTGTGATTGATTTTATGTGCTGACTACCTAAATTTGAATGACTGGCTCTATATCCATAGAGGTAACCATGTGAACTATATGTGCCAAGTTATCTATCTATGGCTACAGATGTGTAGTATATCCTGAGAATGTCTAGTGTGAGATGTTAAGAGTGATGTAGGATGTCTAATGAGAGATATAGTCATCTTGGTACTATTCTAAGCCAATTAGTGTAAATATAAACCCACATTAATAGTCATATGTGATTGTGGGTGTTGTATCATCATCTAAAGAAGCCTAGGAATATGCATCAACATCATGTACATATGGTAACTAAGAGTTTGCCATAAGGGGTAACTATGATATGGGGGTCTCATCAACTATAGTAGTAGAAGATAATGGTATTATGAGAGTATCTATAACTGATGGAGTGACTATATCTATAGAATCAATTGCTACTACTAGAGTTGTTGTTAATGAATGTATAACTATAATAAGTGTAGGAATCATGACTGATGGAGTAGCTAGAATGGTTGGAGCACTATTATTGGCTAAATATCTAGAATTGAGGGGATAATTGCAAGTGGAAGAGTGTGAGAAGTGATATTCTCTCTAAACTCATATGTATGTATCTAATCAAAATAAATGTAATGAGGTGGTTGCTGAATTATGATATGAAGTGTCACATTTGGTGAAATAGTCAAAGATGACTCTATGGTTTGATAATATCTAAATGGTTGGTTATCTTCTAGACATGTGTATAGGTATCCCTCATGGAAAAACTTAACACATTGATGAAAAGTATAAGTAACTTCCCCCATAGCATGTATCTAGGGTAATTTGAGTAAAATATTATAATGAAGAGGACCTAGCATGACCTATCACTGTGTAGAGAGGGTTTTGGGTCCTACCATGATATCCAAGGAAATGGTACCTAACATTTATCATGGTATATCATTAAATACTTGAATGTTATTATATGATTTTTTATGGATACCATGTCTATGCCCATGGTCTATAAGAATGTAATATTACATATATTAAGTTAGAACCACTATCAACTAGAACTCTCTTAACTGCACTAGTTTTGACTTGAGATTATATGAATAATGGTAAATTTTGATCAATTACTATATGAGATGGAATGCCATCATGATAGAAAATGATAAAATCTTCTATAGTTTTTAGTGTGTTAACCACTGATTAAAAATAAGAATGCTTAAATTCAATGGGCATAGAAGTCTGAGTGAGTGCTTGATAGAGAATTTCCTTGAACACATTAGTTTTCTGAAGTATTTCTAACATGGAAATCTTAGTTGGATTATTTCTTAATTGATCAATAATATCATATTCCTTGTGGGGATCTACTTGTGCATGTGGATTGGGCTTGGGATGAGAAAGAATAGGAGGCTAGTAGGGCTCTTGACTAGGTGAAGGAGGCATGGTAGCACGTCGAGTAACAACTCTAACTACATTATCTTACAATCCATATAGGGATAGTAGTAACTATGGGAGGAGATCAAAGATAATCAATAGGTCAAGGTGGTGGAGGTAAAAAGGGTGTCAACTGAGCTCTCTGGTGATGGGTACTGATATAGGGAAGAATAAAATAGACCATGCAACATGACTCAACATGAGATAAAGGCTCCAAGGGAGGTGATGCAAAACATATCTTAGCACATTTAATAAGAACTTTCATAACATCATCCCATATTATGAAACACAAGCATGAAATGCAAAGAATAAAGCTTTGTATTAACATATGATAAACTTTGTCATTCATGTACATGATAGGACCCATGATGATCTCCTTATTATTTACAAGAAATGTAAGAAAAAACTATAAATAAGTGAGATCCATTTTTAAAATATTATTTTAGAATGTAAGGTGATATCTCAAAAGTAGTAGGACCTAGTGTATGCAACTAGGATTTGAAAGATGATTATTTGAGTAATTTATTATGAAAATTTGAAATTGAAAGTGAATTTTTGAGTTATATATGCAAGTAAACAATCAAAAATTTATTGAAAAGTTACTGATTTAATAGGACCTAGTAGATGCAACTAGGGTTTTGAAAAATAAATGTGTTTGAAAATTATTTTTGAATTTTTAAATTTAATGGATTTTTTGATTTAAATATGCTAGTAAAAATTTAGAAAATGATTGGAAAATTACTGGAAAAATACTAGGACCTAGTATGGGCAATTAGGGTTTGAAAAAAAAATCATTACTATGAAATTTTAAAATTTAATGCTAATTTATGATTTTATTATGTAGGTAAAAAATTAAAAAAAAAATGAAAAATCAGTAGGAAATTTACCCTAGGGTTTCTAGGATTTTTATGCGTAAATAAAGTAAGTCAGGTTTACCAAATGATTTAATAGTTTTAGGAATATTGGGGTATTATTATTAATTTAGTTAAAGGGTCTAAGTAGGAAAATTAGTAAATAAATAGAAAATAATTAAGATAATAATTTATGTAAATTAATTTCAATTCAAACTTTTCTAAAAATAGTAATAAGGAGAAGAAAACAAAACTTAACTAGAAACTAATTGATCTGACTGAGATAGAGGCTAGAATTCACTATGCAAGACTGAGACACTATTTCAAACTAAGATGTAAACTTCATTTTGTGATTGGATAGGAGCACCAAAACTAGATAGTAGTGGCACTAACACTATAGTCCACCTCTGTCACTATTTTATGAGGATCTAAGCTTTCTAGGTTTTGTTCACTATGTCTATGTCACCCTATCTACAAAGTTTTGGTAGATATAAGTATGTATAGCTCCTTATATATCAGATTATTTATTCAAACCCTATATTCCATTATGATTTGACCAATTTTGAGCAAGAAATGGGGGTTAATGTGTGTAAGATGTACTGGATGTGCTTCACACCCCTGTGTGGGCACGCTACCTACATACTAATAATCTGAAGAGGGATCAAGCCATATATAGTTCTCCCACTTGGTGTGATTTATGAAATTATGTATATGAAGATGCAAAATGATAAATTGGATGCACTTGAGGTGGAAAGGGACTAGTGTAAGTATTTTAATGAGATTTTAAGTGTGTTGGTTGGTTGTATGCAGAGAATAGGGAAGATTGCTTGAGTAGTCTTGCTTATATTATTGCTTGTTTAGTGATAATTAACAACCCTTTTCAAATGATCTTTGAATGGGATTTTATAGGGATCTATTGGTCATGGGTTGAATGTAATCACGTTAGGCTGATAAGGACAAATATGGGGAACCAGAAGAAATTAACCATTGGGGCCAGAAATGGACTTAGAAAATAATGCTAAAAGTAGACATGAGTGGTATTGACACTATAATCTGAGTTTTGCACTATTGTCCTAAGTAAATAAGACATAGGGGATGAATTATTCATGGAAAAAGGAGTCTGGCTCAATTGGGATCAAGTTTGGAAGGCTAAAAATGACTAGGAATTAGTGAAAATAAACCTAAGAGGGTCATGAAAACAAGTAAGAGGGACCTAAGGGTTGGGTGTCATTAGCCATGCTTAAGTTACCAATTTTTTGCATTTTATATGACTATAATGATAAAGAGATAATGTCTATTCTACATGCAGTGAAGTGATAGAGATATTATCTAATGGGTCATCACTTTCAGGTAAATATTGATCATGATAGAATCAAATATTTTTTGGAACAATGCTTATCTTCTAAAGAAAAAAAATGGTTGACTACAATGTTAGGACATGATTTTGAAATAGTGTATAAGAAAGGAAAATAGAATGTGGTGGAAAATGCCCTCTCTTGGTAAGATGAATTAGTTGAGGCATTATTATGTACCATGACCATGTGGTGGGCAGATTGGATAGAGGAAGCAAGATCAAAATGAGAGAATGATAGCGCTACCAAGGATTTGATTCAAAATATTCAACAGGGTTCTCAATAATTTGAAATTTTTACATGGAAGGGGAACACATTAGGTATAAAGATAGATTATACCTTTATAAGCATTATCTCCTCAAACATAAAAGTCTTCAATAACTTCATGCCTCTCTACTTAGAGGTCATTCAGGGATTTTGAAAACATATCATAGAATCAAGCAAGTTTTAATGTGGAAAGGACTCAAAGGGGATGTTTATAAATATGTGGTTGAATGCATGGTATGCCAATAAATTAAAGGTGAAACCATTAAGACCTCAATTATTTTGTAGCCTTTATTCATCCCTAGCTAGTGTTGGGAAGAGGTTTTCATGGATTTAATTATGAGGTTATCATTGTCTAAGGGTAAAAATGTTATCATGGTAGTTTTGGATTGATTCACTAAGTATGCTCATTTTTTCTCCTTATCACAACAATTTTTTTCTAGTATATACTTTTCTTTTATCAAAATAGTTCAAAAATTGCATGGCACTCCAAAGATAATTGTAAGGGACTGAGATCCCATATTTACTAGTAATTTTTGGACTTAATTATTTGCATGTTTGGGTACCTAGTTGGCTCATAGCTCATCCTATCATCCTCAACCTTTTATAAAAACAAAGGTAGACAAAGAATTTATCAAAAGGTATCTTTATTATTTTGTTTTTGATAAATAGGACAAATGGATTCATTGGCTGCCACTTTCTGAATGGTGGTATAACACTTCTTCTTACACTTATTCCAAGATGTCTCCATTTGTGGCATTGTATGGGTATCACCTCCCATTCATCACTTTAGTTTTTATAGTGAATTATAAGGTTTGAGCTATTGAGGAATAAATTCACCATCAACAAGAGGTGTTATTTAGTTTGCAAGAGAATTTAGCAATGGCAAAAAATCAAATGAAGTAGCAAGTAGATCAATATCATAGTGAGTGAATTTTTGACATAAGTTATTGGGTCTTTGTTAATTTGTAACCATATAATAAGATGTATTTTAAGTAATAAAAAAATAATAAAAATCTATCACCTAAGTATTATGGCCCTTACCAGATCTTATAGAAATTGGTAGTGTGGCTTATAAGCTATAACTACCCCCATCCACTCACATACATTTGGTATTATAATAACTCAATGTTTTCCAATAACTCAATCAACAATGTCATGTTTTAGGTAAATGAAAATTAATAAAATAAACCATGCATGTCTATCTAGAATACAAAAAACCAATAATATTTACACTATATCAATTACATGACTTATCTCTTTTCCTTAACAAAAAAATCACATAACATCTAAAAGTATCCAAGAAATATAATTTAGACAAGACTTATTTAAATCTTGATAATTAGTGTAATAATGATTATCACAATTAGGTTATTTAATATGTACAATGTTGGACACCCATTTATAATTTTTAATAGCTCATATAAATTTGGCATCTAAAAGTTTTTAAATTTCCTCTTTTACCAATAATGCTTCTTTGGGATGAATTTTGTGAATCTTGTTGTTAATGGTTTTGCATCTAGTTAAAAAAATATGTTATGAATTTACATTTATGGATAGAATCCAAGAATAGATGAATAATCCCAAGAAAAGAGTTAAGGAAAGTCATGAAGGTCTTGTCGATAGTTTTTACTTCATCCTCCTATATCATTACTGCTAGTAGAACTGGTCAAGGGTCCTTATCTATTCCATAGTTATATTGGATTGTTTCTTTGTTTAGAAAAGTGGATATCTCTATGATAAATTGTGTCATAAGAATACTATTTGATGTATCATGTTTAACATTAGTATCATAATTTTAACCAAAGTAAGCATGAGAAAAGATGGCATGAGGAAACCTATTCTTATGATAGAATAAAATGATATCTTTATATGCCCCCAAATACTAAAGCAATGATTCATCATTGGATAAATCATCTAGTGTAAAAATATTTAGTGAAGCATGCTCACCAATAAGATGAGGGTTGACCACTAGTAGATCAATTGTAGAAGATTCATGCACTGCTTTGGCCTTTTGAAAATAAGTTATGTGATGAGACATATGCTCATGACTTGTAGTTTATTCTAAAAAATCCAAACCTTGATAGTTTGTATTATTTATAGGAGAAATAAGATAATTTATGACTTACTCATGTTTACCTATCCCTTATCCTTTGTATCCATATTTTTGTAAATATCAAGATTTGAAATTAGGATTATCATATTACAGTGCAATATTTTCCATTTTGTTTATCATTTTACAATGTTTGAAAGGATTAGTACCCATATGACAAGTGTAAATTAACCCCTAATTATTGAATTTTAAGCATGCATGAAAATTTGATGGAACCACATACATCTCATGTATCCATGGCCATCCTAAGAGGATTTTATAGTTTAATTAATTTGGCATAACTTGGCATAAAGTAGGTAGGGTATGCGGACCTATAGTAATATTCAATGTCATTTTCCCCAACACTTGTCATGAAATATTATCAAACCCATTTATTCTCATAATGTGGCTAAATTTGAAGGCCTATTACCAATTAAGGAGATTAAACATATGTTTAAAATGTTGAGTCCTAAACCATTCTCCATAAGAACTCATTTTATCATTTTATTACAAACACACACTTGGATGTAGAGTGGAAAAAAATGTTATTAAGATGTTGTGGTCGTAATTCCTATTTTTAAAAGGATATATTTTTCTCAGTCTATTTGATGGAATTTAAAATAGAAGTTGCATATGGTGGTTCCACATTACATGATAGCATAGGCATATGCAATGCATCCAAAACAACATTATTGTAATGGGATGATCAGTTTAGAAAGTACAAGATTGAAGTTTGAGAAATAATATCCTTTGATATGGTGGGAACATGGAATGGGATGATTATTTATTCATACATTCCCTTTGGTGCTTTGTAGTAATAGGTAAAAGCTCATTGCAAACATTAGCACAAGGAGTATGTTAGAATGTAGATTTGGGACCCCTTATAAATTTGATTGATTTAATCATGCATGAGATATAAGATATAAAAACTACTATGAGGTATTAAAATATGTAATAGTTAAAAAATATATCCAAAGAAAACATGATCATGAGAACAACTTAATACTTTTTTTTCCAATATGAACATCCTTCTTTTAATAAATAATCAAAAATCAAAATGTGCTCAACATAAAAGAGAAAATCCTAAGCCATCTACGGTTTTGAGCTCAATGATCATGTTAACCAAATTTTAACCCTAATTTTGGATGTGGATCCTCTTGGGTAGATGGGTTAAGAATATAGAAATGATAGGGCACAAGGGTGAATATAATATTTATAATAATCCAATTAAATACTAAACTTAGATATACCATATACTAAATTTATTAAACTAAGATAAATTGTTAATGGAAAGTAAAACTATACTAGATATATAAATGTACTTAGATTATTATAATGATTATATATATTTGGATTTGGAATAGGCTAAAATTTGGCCAGAAGACAATTCTAAAATAGTTGTTATATTATGTCATGTCCCCTTTTTAGGTGACATCGCTCAGAGTTGATGATTAGCCTATTAGGCGACCTTCATAGGCTGATAGGATGGATAGAGGGTCAGGATGGAGCTTGGCTTGGCTTCAATTAGTAGAATTTGTTTCAGTTGGTATTCATTTGGACTTTTTAAAGCATGTTTGTCTAAGCTCCTATTATTTAGGGATTTTTGACATGCAGTGGAGCACCTTTATTTTGGTATGGTCATGTGCAGAATCACTCCCTGGTTTACCAGCTTTGAACGGTTCGAGGATCTAACATGTATTGAGGGAGATATTAATATTTTATTGATTTAATCAAATATTAATTATTTGGTCTAATTTTAATTAGAAACCCTAATTATAATTTAAGAAACCATAATTAGGGAAAGCACATCTTTTTGAGGGTATAAGGGTTCCTCATGGAGGCCATTATTGATGATGATATGATTATTGATTTTGATATTGAAGAATTCTTCTATGAAGATTGAGCCAAGGGTTCCAGGATTCCATTTGCATTGGAGAACATCAACTCTTCAGTGTGTGTGATTCAGAGGCTGTGAAATACCAGTTGATCTATTGCCAATTTGAGAGATAGCTTCATACAGAAGTTATCACAGAGGTTTATAGATTTGAGAGGTAACTTCATACAGAAGTTATCACAATATTTCAGGTATTTATTTTATTAAGTTTGATTCAATAAATTATATAGATAAAGCTTTTCCTATATTAGAGCCATATATCTTCAGATCAGGGGTTGAAACAAATAGGGTGTGCTTTATTGGCGGCTACACGAAGTCCATATAGATCCGTATAGATTTGCACAGAGACCGGCATCGGTAGGAAGAGATCGACAAAGACTGACATCAACCATCTTCAGACTGACATCGGTAGAGAAGCTGATCGATAGAGATCGACGTCGGTAGTTTATCGATCGACGACGGCTTTATAACCAATGTTGGTGACTGTGTGTCAACACAGCGAACCCGAGGAGTACAAATTACAAGTTTATTTCCAGTTTGCTAAAGTAATCAGGGTTTTAAGAAAGTATTGTAATATTCTTTTATATGCTTGAGAGAGGACTGTAATTGTAATCATCTGAACAAGTGATAAGATCTATGATTTGCTATTATGAGATTATATTGTGATTGATTTATTTATTTTAAGATATTTTTCAAAAATCACAATTTGTTCTTATTTCATACAAAAATTTAGAATAATCAGAAAAGCAATTCAGAGCTTTTTTCTACATATATTCCCTATTTGAAGGGGACATTACAGTGGTATCAGAGCTTTTTGTTCAGAAAAGGAGCCCCTAAGTAAGGGATATTATAGTGGTATCAGAGCTTTTTGTTCAGAAAAGGAGCCCCTAAGTAAGGGACATTACAGTGGTATCAGAGCCAAATTCCTGCCATCCTATTGGGTAGCTTGGGTAGACCAGAGCTTAATTCCTGCCATCCTATTGGGTAGGTTGGGTAGAGATTGGACATTGAATCAGTTAGTAAATCATGATCATGTGGGACACTCTTATGACATCAAATGAGGAGTGGTAGTTAGTACCACCTTGAGCTCAAGAAATGTTGTCTTTTGATCACTTTTTTAAGCTGGGGAGAGAGCACTACAGATCACTTAGACGGGGCAACAACATATCCCATGATTATTATGAGATCAAAGATAGTGAAGATGAGGATGAGTCTGATGCTTGCACTCAGAGTGGGGAGGTGTGCTCAGATGTTAGTGCACTGAGGGTTGATGATCTCTCAGCTATGGCAAAGATTGTAGAAGAGTCCCAGGATCTGATTATTGCAGATGACACCCAGGAGAATGCAGTGGACAGTTTTGAGGACTTAGTTTCCTTGCCAATTTCTTTCGGTACAGAAGAGTTAGTCAGTGATGCTACAACTTTTGATACTCCATATGTTGATATGAGCTTTGGAGTTGATTCAAAAAGTATGGATGGTAGTATTATAGAGGTGAGTGATTCTGAGTTTACTCTTTTAGACCATGCATCAGAGGAGGATTGTAGGAGATAATCTAGCCAGTGCTACCATGTGTCTAGTCAGCTGAGAGTTAGTGAGCGAGACATTGCCACTGCTTACAAGCATTTCGATGCTACTCGATAGTTTTTAGTAGTTTATGGATGGGGTTCTCCTATTAGCATTGAGTAGGGAGGCAGTTATTTGTCCTTGATAGAGATCCACTCTTTATGTGAGGCTATCCAGATTTTGAGACAGGATTATATGCAGTTGGTAGTCGATAGAGATTATCTTATGGAGTGGGGCAGCATAGCATATGATGCATTAATGGTCAAGGAAGATAAGGTGAGTGACCTTTCTCAACAACTCAAGGTGAATTCTAAGATTCTTGAGAGTACACAGTTGGCTTTCGAGGAGTCACAGTTCCATTTAGCTGAGGTGACTACGGAGTTGGAGCATTTGCGATCTTCACCAGTACCAGATCCAGTCCATTTGTATATTGAGATGGTTGGTGGTGAGTACATTCCTACAGTGGTTGCTGAGGACCATGTTATTGGAGCTGACACACATGTTTAGGATTTGGGAGTACCTGGTTCTGATGTGTTTAAGATCCCAGTGGAGTCGAGTCTCTAGATTGATTTTTCTCACACTAATGATAGTTTGGTATAGTTGGTCGTGCCACCTTTATAGAGGGATTAGTTATGGGATGGATTGGCACCATCTTTTGTAGATGGAATTGGCAGTTTGAGTTGTCTATTCTACTTGGGTTATGATACTTTGAGAGTTTATTTCTCATGTGTTCTTGACTATGGCAGTTGTGCTTTTGGAGTTTTGTTGAGTAGAGTTTGCCAGTTTGCTTATGGATTCATCTTGGATATATTTGAGAGGATATTGCAGGAACTTGCATTGATTAACAGTAGTGCAGATCATAACTACATATGGGATCTAGGTGGATTGATTGGTTTATTTTTTTGACATTGCTTGGGGACAAGCAATTTCAAGAGGGGCAGATTGTCATGTCCCCTTTTTAGGTGACATCACTTAGAGTTGATGATTAGCCTATCAGGCAACCTTTGTAGGCTGATAGGATGGATAGAGGGTCAGGATGGAGCTTGGCTTGGCTTCAATTAGCAAAATTTGTTTCATTTGGTATTCATTTGTGCTTTTTAGGCACATTTGTCTAAGCTCCTATTATTTAGAGATTTTTGACATGCATTGGAGCACCTTTATTTTGGTATGGTCATGTGCAGAATCACTCCCTGGTTTACCAGTTTCAAACGGTTTGAGGATCTGACATGTATTGAGGGAGATATTAATATTTGATTGATTTAATCAAATATTAATTATTTGGTCTAATTTTAATTAGAAACCCTAATTCTAATTTAAGAAACCCTAATTAGGGCAAGCACATATTTTTGAGGGTATAAGGGTTCCTCATGGAGGCCATTATTAATGATGATATGATTATTGATTTTGATATTGAAGAATTCTTCTGTGAAGACTGAACCAAGGGTTCTAGGATTCCATTTGCATTAAAGAACGTCAACTCTTCAGTGTGTGCAATTCAGAGGCTATGAAATACCAGCTGATCTATTGCCAATTTGAGAGATAGCTTCATACAAAATTTATCACAGAGGTTTACAGATTTGAGAGGTAACTTCATACAGAAGTTATCACAGTATTTCAGGTATTTATTTTATTAAGTTTGATTCAATAAATTATATAGATAAAGCTTTTTCTATATTAGAGCCATATATCTTCAGATCAGGGGTTGAAACAAATAGGGTGTGCTTTATTGGTAGCCATACATATCTGTACAGATTTGCACAGAGACCGGCATCAATAGGAAGAGATCCACAGAGATCGACATCGACAGAGAAGTTGACTGATAAAGACCAACGTCGGTAGTTTATCGACCGACGATGGCTTTATAACTAACGTCGGTGACTGTGTGTCAACACAGTGAACCTGAGGAGTACAAATTACAAGTTTATTTCTAGTTTGCTAAAGTAATCAATGTTTTAAGATAGTATTGTAATATTCTTTTAAATGCTTGAGAGAGGATTGTAATTGTAATCATCTGAACAAGTGATAAGATCTATGATTTGATATTGTGAGATTATATTATGGTTGATTTATTTATTTGAAGATATTTTGCAAAAATCACAATTTGTTCTTATTTCATACAAAAATTTAGAATAATCAGAAAAGCAATTCAGATATTTTGTCTACATATATTCCCTATTTGAAGGGGACATTACAGTGGTATCAGAGATTTTTGTTCAAAAAAGGAGCCCCTAAGTAAGGGATATTACAGTGGCATCAGAGCTTTTTGTTCAAAAAAGGAGCCCCTAAGTAAGGGACATTACAAATTATAGATCTAGGGTCTGTGGCTCTCTAGATAGTAATGTTAGCTTAGGACAATTATATTGACACTACTATCTAGGTTCAAAGCTAATGTTTTATATAAAATATCTCCTAAAATAGGGTGTAACCACTTAGATACTTCTAGGTTTTGTTTCACCTTCACTCTGTGGTATTCAGATTTGGGTAATGGACTGTCACTCCTTATGAGATGGTAAAACCCTATATTTCCATTATCAATGTGACCCTGGGGGAAAATCGGTTAGTGGGAATATAATACCATGATTAACAAAATGACTTAATTGTCAAAGGACATTTCCTACATATCTAATACTACATAAGAGGGCCTCAAAATCATGTAGTTATCCCCTATTTATTGGATTTTATGTGAATAATGCAATGTGTGTAAAGAAATTACAATAGTGATCTAGCTTAAAACATAAAAATTAAGACCTTATGACTACTAATTTAGTAATTTAGACCTGTGGATGTGTTGTACCTATGAATGGTATGGAATTAGGGAAGCTTTTACTCAATTAAATACTTGATAGAGTGATTTTGATAAGTGCCTTAGTATTTTTGTTTTGATTGTGAGGTGAGGAATGAATGAGGGTTGATATTTTATTTTTACCAATCTTATCAGGAGATAAATTTCATTAAACAAATTAAGTTGACCATTGGAATATGTTTCATTTGTAAATTGGATGACTTTAGGGAACTAGACACTTACATCAAGTAGGATAGTAACGTCGACACTACTATTTATCTTGGACAGTAGTGTCTAGGGACTAGCAAAATAGGTCTAGGATTATAAGTTATAGAGGTGTAAGATAAGTACATTTTAAAAATTTTGGTTAAGATAAGATGTCTATGTCATCAATATAATACTATTTAAACTAAGAGATATGCCCAGAGGCACAAGATAGAGCAAATGCAAGGATTTAAAAAACAAGGCAATGTGTAGGACTAAGAGGAACAACCAAGGTCTAAGTTTTCTAAGTATACAAGAATAAGGTGATACATAATTACAAAATATCATATACACAACCACTAATGTTACAATATTCAAAATTATTTACAAGTCTCATAACCACTAATGTGCTAAATAGTCATCCATAAATAATTTAATATGTATTACATCTCAATACAAAGTCAAATATACAAGATAATATGTAAAATGGTATAATCCTCATAAATAGTTCAATAATCCATATAAATATCCATGAGTATGAATCCCAAATGATTGAATAGTTAAAGAGAGGGAGAGTATCATTAGGGTTATTTTCTTTTAACCATAGATTGTCGGTTTCCCACACACCTCCTCATTGGGAGTGGCCCTTCCCTTCATGGAGGGGTAGATAGAAATAGTACATAAATTAAGAAATAAACCATAACCCTTGTGTGTACAATCAATAATACATGCAATAGTCACATATACCATATAAAATAATCATCTATCTAATATGATATCAACATACACATATAAACTAGAAAGTAAAGTGAAATTATAATGTCTCATCTATAACATTATGTTGGCCAAAATTTTCATTATGTAAATTAGATATCTCATGGATATCATTAAAAATATGATCCATTTAGTTTTTAAACAGTCTCTAACAAAATACAAGATGATTATTTCTCAAAAAATGAATAGTATAAAGAGTCAAGTACATTAGTACAATGGAATAGTACTCAAATATAGATATAATAAATACATAGCCATTATTATTACAATATTTAAAATTATTTATAAGTCTCACAACCACTTCTATGTTGAATAGTCATCCATAAATAATGTACTACATATTAAATTTTAGTACAAAGTCAAACATCCAAGTTAACATGTAAAATAACAAAAATAAGCCTCAAAAATAGCTCAATGATCCATACAAATATCCATGAGTATGAGTCCAAAATGGTTGAATAGATGAAGAGATGGAGAACATAATCATGGTGTTTTCCCTCTAATTACAAACCATCAGGGTCCCACACACCTCCTCATTGGGAATGACACTTTCCTTCATAGAGGGGTAGAAAAAAATAGTGTAGATATTAAGAAATCAACCTGAACTAATGTATGTACAATCACTAATACATGCAATAGTCACATAGACTATGTAAAATAATCCTATATCTAATATTACATCAACATACACATGAAAACTAGAAAGTGTAATGAAATGACAATGTCTCAGCTATAACATTAATTTGGCCAATGTTTTCATCATAGAAATCTAATATATCATGGATTTGAGTTGTTTCCACTCACATAGACTCTCTGCTAATGAATCAAAATCCATCATATGATATCAGGGGGTAGATATATGAGTTGTAAGGTAGATCCATATTATATCTATCACTTGCCATCAATCATGCCTAATGATTTATCATAAATAAATAATGACACAATAAACATAGATTTTAACATACATCAAATCTAAACAATTATGCAATGTAAGATATTAGCAATCTTCATTCTCAATAGTCTCAGTGTTTTTAAATAACTCAATAAACAATGCCATGTTTTAGGTAAATTAAATTCAATCAAATCAACCATGCATGTCTATTTAGAATTAAAAAATCCAACAATATTTACACTATATCAATTATACAACTTATCTCTTTTCTTTAACAAAAAAATCACATAACATCTAAAAGTTCCAAGAAATATAATTTAGACAAGATTAAAATAGCTTATGAATAGAAGTAAAGTTTCCTAATCTTATTTTATACATCTTTCATAATTTTTATCTTTTACAACTTGTTCCATCATTTTCTTATTGTATTAAAAATTTCATACTTTAACTAATGTAAAGTGAAACCTAATAAATATATTCAATACTCGTTCAACCCAACTGGTTTATATTTTTCATGGAAACAATAAAGAATAGTAATAACACTTAAAAGTGTATATTGAGCATATACAAGATTCTTTCTTATTTTAGTTATTCAAGTCCATAAAAACTAAAGGTATATATAATGAATATACTAACCTTTTCAAATGTATATAATTACCTGAATAACTCAGCCCATAATTTCCAATATATCCTACAACTATACATAAATGAATGAAAATATAAGTTTCAACATGGATCACAAGGTTTTTTTCTACTAAGGTATATACACAGGTCAAATGGATTGAAATATTAATGTGTGTGTGTGTGTGTGTGTGTGTGTGTGTGTGTGTGTGTGTGTGTGTGTGTTTGTGTATTTATGTATATGTATAATAATTTCCACATATATATCTAATTTTATATGACAAATAGATATAACCTACATTATAGCTTGAATACTTTAATACAAGCCTATGTAAAATTACAAGTATCTTTTATTAATATATACTTATATGTATAAGTCAATTTGCCAAAAATTTACCATAACAATAATGATTATATGTTATGTGTTCTAAGTCATTTTATTGGATATATAAAATATCTCGATGGCTACCACAAGTATTTATGTAGTCTCTAAAAAATGAACTCATAAGCTTTTATTATAGTTTGTAGTCCTTATACACAACCTTATGCAACATTTGTCAAAAACATATACAAATAAAGTTCTCAGGTGAAACATATGACTACAACTATAACTTAAGAATTTTTCATGTTTGAAATATTTTTATAATCCAAACAAGGAATCATACTTATCCTCAACATTAACTAGTTTCTTTAACCAATGAAATAAAATTTCCCAAATTGCCATTCAACAAGGATGAAACAAGACACAATTTTCCCCCTAATACTTTTAAGAAGGTATTTACTAAAAGGGTAAAATGTAGTCGTATATCTTTCTATATCATAGGATTGGTTATCTTATAAACATTTATTTTTTATTTTAAAAGGGATAGATATCATATTTATAGGCCTATGGATGGAATCGAGTTCCATCCCTAAGTCTATAGACACAAACCATAGGTTTACTAAAGAAAAACTAAAATTATATTCACTTAGTTTTTTGTACACAAGATTAAACATCATTTCTAAAGACTTATGGATGGAGCCAAATTACATCCTTGAAACTATAAATATGAACCCCCACCCCATTTTTTTAATAAAAAAAGTTACCATTACATAAATTCAATGAAATATATTTTAAAATCCAAATCAAATAACATATTCTATTGTGTTCCTTATTAAAATTTTGTAATTGACTTAGAATTCCAAAATCAAAGTTCAATTGACCTAGTTCTTTGGTTCTTGGATGTATTCAATGGTATATCTTGTCCTTCCCTAATAATCTTCATTCATCCTCTTTCATGTCCATTCTCTTCTTTTTCCTTATTATTATTTTCTGAACCCCATCCATGTTTTGCATGGCCACTCACCTCTTCTACTAAACTAGAAGTGCCTCATTATGAACTCATTTTAACTTCAGCCTAATTTGCATACTATGCCTATAAATTCATATTATATTACCCTAATTTTGGGCATTAATTCCACATGAATCTTCTTCATCATCGCAAGAATGGCCAAGTCAAACACAAGCATAACTAAAAGCTACTTTTCTTCCCATTCGAAATACGTGGAAACTTATTAAAACTTTTTCTAAATCAATACCCAAGTTCTAGAGTCATAAAATTATTTTAATTTATTTTCTTTGGGTGATTTTAATCTATTCACCTCCCCATTAGGTCAACAAAAAGGGTCATATGAGTATACAACTTAAATAAGATCCACAAACACCTAATACACATATAATATAAATGTATCAATGTTTAAACATAACATAGTTTAGTTCTTTTTGAGATTTTAAGGAAACACAACCAATAAATATATAGATCTCATATGTTATAATAGTTATAAGAATCAAAATAATTAACAAACTCAAAAACAATGTAACCATGTATTACTTACTGTAAAGATAAACAATGCAAAATAACACTAAACATTTTTATAGAATACTTATTATAATTTGTTTCATTCTAAGAAATCAAGA
Source organism: Torreya grandis (assembly GCA_037957365.1). NCBI lineage: Eukaryota > Viridiplantae > Streptophyta > Pinopsida > Cupressales > Taxaceae > Torreya > Torreya grandis. The sequence goes on along the minus strand of JARHVA010000026.1, from coordinate 4,003,743 downwards.
GTGTGGTGTGTTAATGCAGGTCTAGTTCAGTTATATTTATCTCCAATGCTAATATATGCATCATCCTCCTTGATGATAATCTCCTTGTGTACTAATCTTTGAGTTTGGGATAATCTTGCAACCACCTCGATAAAAAAAAATGTAGTTAGTTTGAACTTATATCAAAATAGTCAAGTAAACAAAACATATAATTATTAATAAAATTCTATAATGCAAATGAACTCACAATCAAACATAATAAAAAAAACATAGTACACTCATAAGTACATGTAAATGTCCTCCTACATAACTAATCATGAAAATAAAAAATATGGCTACCAATAATACATCATAAATATCTAGATATACTACAAAAATTAGAGACTAAAAATCATTAATTTCACATCTCTTACTAATACTAAAGTAATTTTTGAAAAGTGGGAAATGAAGTGACAATTTCGGTTTAGGGTTTGATCTTGAAAGTCACATGCGTAAAAAGATTTTAACTCATGTTTTAGAAACATCTTGTATGTATAACTAACTTCCATGTCATAATCCTTGGATAATCACTCACCCATACATAATAAAAACTTCCTTCCCTTTGAAATTTCAAGATCTAGTTTTTCTTTATGTACACAACTACATCATCCATCCCTAAAAATCCATAAAAATATAAAAAATTCAAAAGCCACTCCATAAAACATCTATCATTAGGATCAATACCCTTATCCTACTTTATAAAAATTATATTTCTCAAAGTTATCATTATCAAAAAATATCATATGCCAAAGGGTTTCTAATCTCATGGACATAATAAAAAGATAATTATATTCCTTGATTGTATAGTTTTCTACTTACTTGATTGTACAATTGTTTACTCACTTTTATGTTATTTGAGCTTTATTTATTTTTATCACTTATTTTATTATTTTCTTTGAGTAGTTGTTCATTTGTTTTATCTTATTTTCATTATTTTCTTTGAGTCACATTCACTATGTGCATTATAAATGATGTTATTATGATATTCCATATCATTATGCATTAAGGATTATAATTATGAATATATATGTATATGATATTTTATGATTATTTAACACCTTAATCTTATAAATTTAACAAACTTAGACCCTAATTGTTCCTCTTAGTTATACACATGTTGTAATTCCTCAAGCCTTGCATCTCATCTATCTTGTGCCCTTTGACCTATATCTTAGTTCAACTAGATTTTATGTTGAGGAAAAAACCATCCCATCTTTTGTAAAGTTCTTAAAATTTACTTATATTACACCTCTATAAGTTTTGAGCCTTTTACTACTCTCCTTTTCTTTAGACATTAACATTTTGGATAAATAGCAGTGTCGACAATACTATTCTACCTGACACAAGTGTCTAGTACCTTAAAGTCATCCAATTTTCAAATGAAATGTATTAAAATGGTAGGAATAAGTGATTTAATGTGATTTATCTCCCAATAATATTGGTATAAATACAATACCAACCCTCATTCATTCACCACCTAACAATCAAACCAAAAGAGAACTCAAGAAACACTCAACAAGCACTCAAGTTACCAAAAGATTTCCTATACTACCCTATTCTGATATCAATCAAATAAATAACCCAACTATAGGTCTGAAGTACTAAAGGATAAATCATAAGGTCATATTTTCTAAGTTATAAGCTAGGTCATTATTGTACTTGCTTTACACACATTACATGATTCACATAAAATCCAACACATATGGGAGAATTACATGAGTTTAATGCCATCTTATAGAGTATTTGATATGTAGGTCACCTTTTATATTGGGGCCTTTGTGGGTAATATCAACACCATCTGATCACTAACTCATTTCCCCCAAGTCACATTTAATATGAAAATATAGGGTTTTACCGTTTCACCAAGAGATACAGTCCATGACCAAGATATGAAAACACCAGAGATAAGGCAAAGCCAAAACTAGAATCATCTAGGTGGTTGTATCTTGTTTGAGTAGATATTACATAAAAGACACTAGCATCAAACACAAACCCTAACATTGATATAAATATCCCAAGATGACACAAGTGTCTAGAGATCTAGAGGCATCAAGTCCAAAATTTATTGATTGATTTGGAACTGTCTTACTCCTTACTTTCTACTTGTACTAGATCACGACCTGTGCTAGAATTCAAACCAGATAATCACTCTCTTTTATGTCATTTCTATATCTTTCATAGTTTTACTTTCCATTAATAACCTATCTTAATTTAATAAATTTAGCATATGGTACATCCAAATTTAAAACATTAATTAGCTTGTCATGGATCGATATTCACACTTGTGAGCTATCATTTCTATATCCTTAACCCTATCTATCCAAGTAGGATTCCTTAATCCAAATTATGGTTAAACATGATTTGAACATCATTGTTGCATAAGCATTATCTTTTAGATGCTTATCTCCTATCTTGTCATAATATTTTTTTCTTTTTCTTTTTTATAAAGGATGACATTGATTACTTTGATGATTATGACTATGAAACCCTTAAAAAATATCTCCAAGTAGGGATCAAAATCCATTACTCTTGCATTCTTCCAAGTGCTAAGGAAAAAAATATAAAAGCTTTGAATGGTGGTAGCTACTATCCCTCTAGTTAGGTATATGATCCCATACTTTCATGACATGATATGATCCATCTCAAGGAGGATCCAAAGCAATTTACCTTGCCTTCTATACCAAAATTGATTCCACATAGAGATAAGGTATCCTCATTTGATCATGATAATTTCCATCAACTATAGAAAGAAATTATGGAGGATTTGTAAATCATTAATAAAGGGGATGTCCATTCTAGTTCATTGATTTAAACCCATCCTATTCCTACATTTACAAACAATATTCCCCTTATTAAGGGTGATAATACTTTTTGGCCATCATTTAATATATTTTTCTTTTGAAATGTTAACCAATAAATTATGGCATCCCTACCAAGTCATATTAAGCCATTAAGAAAAAGTAAATATCCTAAAAATATAGAGCATAATAATATTAATGTTACAAATAAAAGACATGTAGCAATGTTAATCAAGGTGTATCAACCAAATGAGATTCTTACCACACCAAAAGAGGTGCCTTTACCAATGCTTCCTCAAGCTCCAATTGCTATATATTTACAAAAGGTGCATCAGTCAAGTTCTAAAGAAATTCCAAGATATTTAAATAATACACCAAGGGTACAAAAATTCATAGATCCATTACCATTACCAAATTATCCAAAATTCAAGGATTACAAACTTGCACTTATTGTGAATGAGGATGATGATGCTCATATGTCTAGATTCAAAATATGTGGTGGTGGTTTATAACAAATGATAATACCTATGTCAAGAACCACCATATCCATGGATTATCTTATGTCTATTATGAGCACTATTGAGGACCTTTAAAAATAGGTTTTTATACTTCAAATGAAGTGTCTTTCCATAATTCAATGCACATGTTACCTCATTCACTAATCAACCTCTTACAAAGTGTATATTTGAATATCCTTATCTACATGGTTTTGAATTACCACATTTACCTATCTTTAGGCATCATAAATATCCAATTGAGCACATAATAAAAAATATAAATTATTTTTGTCCATGGGAAAATGATGACAAACTATTATTAAAAGTATTCTATATGAGAATTTCCAATGAGCCTCACAATTAGTTCTATAGCTTACCAAAGTGTTCCTTAACCACTTTTTCAAACTTGGAGGATGATTTATTCATGGATTTAAATATTCACAAGGTTTAAAAACTTACCAATTTGAACATTTGCATAATTTCAAACAATGTGATGATGAGTCCCTTCAAGATTATAATATCTGACTCAAAAGTACAACATATGAGCTAGCATTTAGACCCTTAGATTTGTAATCGCATTTTATATTTATTAGAGGCCTTATTTCCCCATTAAAGGAAAGATAATTGTGTAAAAAATATGAGTCCTTCACTTATATATATGTGGACGTACATGGATATGTTGAATTCATACTTAATCATCCAATGAAGATTAACATTTATCCTTCTAAGTACCAAAGTTTTTTCCCTTGAATAAAAGGAGATAAATTGCATAAATAATATTATGAACAAAAATGTGGAATTATTAATCTCTATATGACTAGTTTTAAAATTTTACCTAATATGGGACCGATCCAAGGCCCAAATCCCATATAAGAATCTCAAAATTAACAAAAAAACAAGCATCCATGCCAAAAATATTTAACAATTAAATTATACATGGGTGACACTTATTTTTGGAAAAAAAATTTTGATCCTACACAAGGAAAAAATAATTGTAACATAAAATGTTTGAAACAAATGGGATTCAATCTAACAAACTTACAAAACAAAGGAGGTTGGAAAGAATCCTTAGTAAACATAAAAATACCAATTTCTTGTGGTATTAAAGTAATTCAAACATGAGTTTGGATTATGCCTACCACATATCTATATGCATTTACACTTAGAACTCTTTTTCTATATCGAATGGAAGCAAAAATCGACCAAAATCAACGTGGCATTTATTTTTCTCAAGAAGGAAAATTAATACATTTTTCAAATGATATCATTACATCTTATACTACACATGTAAAACATGAGGAGGAATAAGCTATCTCCCATTTAAACCTATCCAATCATGATGTAAACAATGTAAAATATCTAACTTAAGGTGGTAAGGTTCATAGTGGGGGGAGATATATATGACCATCCATTGGATGATATCATAGGATGATATTTCCTCATCTACTAAAAATACCAACAAAATTAAAAAACATTCAAAAATCCAAAAACATTTTCGACACTTACATGTTCTATTGGATCCTTGGCATCTATGTGTTAGTTCCATGTTGAGAGATAGCATATCATTTACTCTTAATTACACATATATAGGCACACAAAAATATATGACAAACTTATGGGTGTTGGGTTTTCCCTTTACTCATGTCATTGAGATGTTGAGGGCATCCATCTTCTATGATCTTGATACACACATGTTATATGAATCAATGATCATTCTACACTATCATGTTTGAGCTTACACATGTACTTAAACATGCCTTATCCATGTTTTTATCTTACACATGATACTTGATATGCTATGTACCTAACATTTTTCTCTAACACATTTGATCCATGGGCCACTATGACATGTTTATGCTGGTTGATTATGCTTTTTCTTTACCCACTTCCTTGAGTTTTTTTCCTTGCGATTATCTTGATTTTTTAAGCATTTGAATATGTTTTATTGTATGTATCCCATATTCCTATGTTTTCATTATTGGATAATTTAATATGTCATTCCTTGATTTTATTGATATTTGACTAAGTCATGTCTATTTGATTTTGTGGCATTTGAACATGTCCCTTGTTTGCAGTCTCCTTGAACCATTGCATTTTGACTTGATTTTGAGTTCTCTTGTGTGTATGATTATTTGTCTATTAATCTTATAATATTACTATCAATATTTTTCCATAATATTTATCATGCATCTTATGCCTACATGTGATCATATTAGTTCTATGTGCTTCAATGATGCATTAACCTAAATAAGTTTCCTTCTATTTGATGCATGGTTAAATTCATAGATTTTATAGTTGTATTACTCTTTTGAGGTAAGGTAACTTCTAGGTACTATTTTTACAACACATCAAAGGAGGAAATATTAGTGGGTGTATGCTTGAGAATCATATTCTCTACACTATGCACAATTTTAGAATTCGGTGGGGGCATGTCATATGGACATGGCTTCCACACATTCACACTTTCTAGGTTATAGTGGGGACATGATTTGGAAGCATGTTATCCAAATTTATTCAGTATTTGGTACTTCTACTAGTTTATATATCTAGTGGGGGCATGTCATATGGACATAGCTTCTATAAATTCTTATTTTATAGATTCATTGGTGGTATTTCATATAGACATAGCTTCCACACATTCACAATTTGAAGATACAATGGGAGAATGCTTTGAAATCATGTTATCCACATTAATTCAATATGGTACATATATCAATTCACAAATTCAATGGAGGCATACTTTGTAATTAGTATCACCACACCTAATCAACATTTAACATCTCCATTTTATAGTGGGGGCATGTTTTAGAAACATGGATTCCACATTGGTACTTATATAAGTTTCACATTTATCCATATATATTGATAGCATGCTTTGAAAGCATGTCCTCCACACTTACACAATTTTTTAAATTGACCAAAATACATAGTTATATGATCTGATACATATTTATAGTAGAATTTTATAAATGGCACCATTATTACACATAGTTTTAGCATGAGACATATATAAGGTAAATATGATATGCAACATGTGCCTAATATTTAAAAATCCAAATCAATCTCAGATTCTAAAATTATTGCACGTATTGATACCCTGTGAATTTTTACAGACTTCAGTGAGCCAATATATTATAGTAGTTTGTTCAAATTTTAGTATGGTTGAGGTGATTAAATCACTCAATATTTACAAGTTTTCAGTTTGGATTTGATCATCCAACCTCACCAAGTTATAATTATCATTATTTTCATGGTTGAACTAATCTCAACTTCCATGTGGTAACTTACTTTTGATCCTTTAACAAGTTCCCTATCTGGGTGCGGCTCCCTAATCTTCCAATACATCTTTGGCATGATTCAGTTTTTGAAACCATTGGAAATGCTATAGGGGATTTTTTATTTGTGGATGAAGATACTTTGAATTATCACCATTCAACCTATGCATGCTTTCTGGTAGATTTAGATGTTTCTAAGGGCCTTCCTGAGGTAATTTTCCTGGAATCCCCAAGGGGTACCTAGACACAAATGTTGGATTTTGAGGGGATCCCTTCTCAATGCAGGAAGTGCCACCTGACGGGTCATATTGCTACTTGTTGTGCTACTGGAAAATCCAAATCCAAACGACCACCTTTTTGGTGGTCTGAGGCTTCCTCTAAACATTACATAGTTAAACAACCCATAGAAGCTCTGACTGTTCCCGAGACTGAGGAAATTATTCACTCCGAGCTGGTGGTTGAGGAGGATTATTTGGTGAAAAATTCTTTTGAAGTTCCTACGGAGGCTGTGGTTAGTGATCGTTCTGAGCCAGTGGTGGAGGTGGCAGTGGTCTCTTCCCCTATTTTGAAGGATCCTCCAAGGAGCCAGACTGTGTCTGGTTCTCACAAGGAATTTGTTGCGGCATCTGTGTCTCCTAGGTTCCATGGATCATTGTCTTCTGAGGAATGGGTTGCTGAGGTAGCAAAGTTAGAGGATTGTTGGATAGCAGTTAAGAGGAAGAAGTCAAGGCCTTTGGTCCCCCCTCTAGATATGAATCTTCAATCGTGTAAAAAAAACCTCAATTCAAAAGGAATATCTAATGTTCCCTTATGCTGACTGGTTTTTTTGGGTTAGTAAATTGGTTGCTTTACTGGTTTGCTGGTTAATGGCTTGGGAGGTTTTTTAGGTTGCTGATCCAATCTGTTAACTTTTAGATCAGTGTTTTGATAGTAGTTTTATCTGATCATATCTACTGGTAACAGGTCCCTATAAAACTTGGTTTAGTTATTTTACTGGTAACAGGTTCTTTTAAAAACCTGGTCGTGCTTAATGGTTTATCTTTCTCTTTGATGTATAGGGTTTCGGGGCCCCTTCAAAATCTGATTTTACCTTAATCTAAAACTTAATTTTGATCCAAATTTGGGGGCATGTGCCTTCCAATATCTCTCTTTATATCTCCTTGGATATATGAAATTTAAATATTTATCTATGTTTATCATAATCTTAGTTTTATATCCTTACAATAATACATATTTTGAAAAACAAACTTTCCAATAGGTAAGGTGATTACTTTGACACATAGGTGTACTCCTAAACCTTACTCTTTTAATTTCAATCTATTTCAAGTACATTTGACCCATATTATATGAATTGATTATACATTGTAACATGTTCTTGGTTGTAGTTTATTCTCTAATAAAAAACTCAAATTCATCTCCAAAAAATCATTCAAATTCAACTTAAGAAAAGGTGTGCACATACAACCAGGTACTTATTCCTTTCCTTTAAGATATTAATTTCATTACTCAATTAAGGGGGGAATGTAGAAAATATTTTATGATTATATAACACCTAAATATTATACACTTAGAAAAACTAAACCATGTCCATTCCTCTTAGATCTACATATGCCTTGCTTTCATAAGCCTTTCATATACTCTATCTTGTTCCCCTTGGCCTATCTCTTAGTCTGACCAAATTTTATGTTAATGAAACATATATTCCATTGTATTTCACATGATTAAAATGTACTTATCTTACAACTCTAAAATTTCTAAGCATGTGCATACTCTCCTTCTCCTTGAACACTAATGTCTAAGATAGACAATAACATTGACATTATTATCCTGACTCATTGCAAGTGTCCAGTGCCCTAAAGTCATCTAATTTCCAAATAAAATGTATTAAAATGGGTATCTTATGTGATTTATCTCCTGATAGGATTGGTATAAATATAATATCAACCCTCGTTCATTCACCACCCAACAATCAGACCTAAAGATCACTCAAGAAGCACTAACATTACCAAAATATTTCTTCTTCTACCTTATTCTAATATTAGTCAAAGGAACAAACTAACTATAGGTCTGAAGTACTAAATAAGTAGTCATAAGGTCATATTTTACAATTTATAATCCATGGCACTATTATACTTGCTTTACACACATTCTATGATTCACACATAAGACAACATGTAGGGGAGAACTAAATGATTATGAGACCCTCTTCTAGAATATTGGCTATGTAGGTAGTACCCTTTGATATCGAGGTCATTATGGGTCAAATTGACACCATGTGACCACTAACCCATTTTTTACCAAGGTCACATTGATGATGGAAAGCTAGGGTTTTGACATTTCACTAGGAGTAACAATCCATGACCTAAATTTAAATACACTAGAGTGAAGATGAAGCCAAACCTAGAATAATCAAAGTGGTTGAATCTTGTTTGAATAGATATTATTTACATGACACTAGCATCAAAATTAGATTCTAGAATTGACACAGCCATCCCAAGCTGATGCAAGTGTCCAAAGAACCAAAGGAACCAGATGTAGAATCCAATGATTAATCTAGAACTATCTTCTTACCTAATTTCTACCTATATTAGATCTAGATCTATGATATCATCAAAAAAAGCTAAGTAATCTATTTTATGTAATTTATATATCTAAAATAATTTTACTTTCCATTAATATCCTATCCCAATTTAATAAATTTAGCATATGGTACATCTAATTTTAGCACATTAATTATCCTACTATAGATGTAATATTCACACTTGTGCCCTACCATTTTTATATCTTTAACCATACCTACCCAATTAGGATTCCTTAATGCAAATTAGGGTTAAAAAATATGAGTCCCTCCACATATTACATAATAGACATCATGGTTTTTTCATACCATTGGTGCATATTTTTATGCACAATATAAAAAATAAGGTTTCCTAATTCATGTTCACAATCATGTTAGAAATCTTATTAGAACTCCATACAGATCGTATATAAATTAGCTATTTATCTATCTCATTATCTTAAAATTATTTTCACATTTAGTCCATAATAATTATAATAAAAATACTAGCATGTTTAAAATATCTCATGCATAAGATAGAATCTAATAACATGTATATCCATCTATCCATGTACACATACCACACTAAAACATAAATATTGATTTTATCCATACATAATAAAATGTAAAATGACTCTCTCTCTCTCTCTCTCTATATATATATATATATCCATGTCCATGTATACATCACTTAATCTCATGTATATCTCAAAAATAAATGCATCTCATATCATCCTCAACTGTCATTCTGTCCAATAATGAATTTCAAATTACCCCTACCCATATTTATTTATCTACTACATTTAAGATCCCCCCAGATCCAATCCTTTTCACCTATTCCATAAAAATATTCTATATTTTTTACCTCCACATCATACAACCAAATAGTCAAAATATTATATCTTTATTACTTCTTGCAAATCAATTTCAAAAATTTATCACAACATCATTGGAAAATATTTTTATTATTTTACATCATGTAGCTTACCAATGATAAATATAATTATTACATATGATTACATGTAATAATATTCATGGTTAAAAATCCAATCATGTATATTGTCTCCAAAAACATTATTTTCTACCATCAACTCACTAGCAACTATCTGATTGGGGAAAATCATTTTACATATGCCTATAAATAATGAAAGCATTTTATCAAGAATGGTATTTCTATTTATTTAGTATCAAATACATAATTTTACACATACCCTTCCTTCATTCATTATTTTGAGTTATCATCTAGGTTCATTTTACCCACATGACTACTAGATGGGGCATCATTCATAATCATTTATAACTATCGGGGGCATCTTTTCTACATTTGTTTTCACTCTACTTTTTATTTATTATTTTAAAAGGAATTGATTCTAGTCATAATAAAATTTTAAATAAGGGACATTATGGACACTTAAATTCTACCACATTTAGTGTCATTATTAAATTTACTTAATATCAACATATTAACCTAGCCCTTGGGTATAAGAATGTAATACATCCATGCATCTATGTAACATGTATAACATGCATGCCCTAAATTTCACTCATATGTACCATAAAATTCATGTGTATAAAAAAATATATGAAATATAGATAGCTTGTGATAAATAATATACATTAATAAATAAAAAAAGTAAACATGTCATGCCTACTTCATAAGTTTTGATTCATTAGAATATTTTCAACTTTTTGTATCTTTATATTTATTAAAAAATATATGTACTAATCAATGAATGACAATTATAAATGATTTGAAAATATAATCATGTAAGGGACATGAAATATAGATTACATATGTTAATGTATGATGTGCATAAAATGTAAATGTTGAGTAAGTGAAGGCAAGACATATGTCCCTCTGCATATGTGAATTACAAAAATGTAACTCAAGAGAATATGTGGAGATGATAATAGACATGTTCCTAGTGGATAATAATTATTTTATTATAATGTAATATGTATATTTAAATTTATATGTTCATGTAAGCTCCAATTAGACCATAATAAGTATACATAGTTAATATGTAAATATGAGAAAAAAATATCCCAAAAAATAATGTGCACTGGGATGAGAATGCTATAAATGATGCATAATTGTAGGATAAATGTCACATATGTTTGGATTAGGATTAAAAAAATCAAAATTCCCAATTGATAATAAATCCAAGGGATAGAATAATGATATATGAAAAATTATATGTACCCATGTATGCCAATATATAATAATAAAGAGGATGAATAGTCAACCAAACATCAATAATATATGCAAAATGGACTTTGTGGTGAATATATAAAGGGCATTGCCACTAAGAATTACATATGTATGCCATGTATCATATGGTATTAATTTATCTAGCTAATTATTATTTGATGTATCTGTGTTAGAATATATGAAGTAATCATGTGTTGTATAATATCCATCATCATTATCATACTCAAGTTATCCCTATGTAAGCTATTTTTTAATAGAATCCATAATAGCTAGTTAATTTTCTTTTATTATTACAAAAAGTGTTTGATTTTGTTGTGAAATTATGATTGAGTCATGTATACATTTACTACTATCATTAATATCAATATTGTTATAATTGATGCTATTGTGAATCTTATGTCATATAGAAAAAAATTAATTTGTAGAATCTACATTGCAACTATAATAATTAAAATATTAATATTTAAATGTCCCTTAGGTATATTCCTATTTATACCAACCTAATTTAGTATAGGGAAAGACACAAGATTACACAAAAGTAACTTCTAGAATAGCCTATGAGGAGGCTCAGGTAATCATGAAAAGTTCCTCTTTTGGAGAGTTGATATGATAAGTTGAGTAGTATCTTTTTATAAGTTGACAAATTTGAAGGGGTAATTATATTTTGGGAATATAAACATATATACAACATGCATGCATTTAATGCACCTATGTAGTGTAGGTGGTCTTGATTCATTAAAATGTATCTAAGGTTGACCCAAGAAAAAGTTGTAATGTATATGATTAGGCATGATTTGAAAAAGGGTAGACACAATATTATGCCCCATGGTCACATAAAATGATTTGGTTCCACATAATTAATGAATAATATCATAAATACTCTTATGATATTATTTATTTTTTAAACACAATCCATGCTTATTCTCAATGTTTGCAAACATTTTATGTTGAAAAAGTTCAATCTTGAGCCATTTCATAGTAACACTTAATTTTTTTCATTCATAAATTTTACAGAATACATAATGAAATATTTTGATTTAAGGCTAAATAGACCACCCTTCATAATAATCACCCTTATTAATATCATCAAGATCTATATGAATATCTTGTGTTATCTTAAAGAAATGTGTATGAATATTTACATTTGGATCTATAATTTATTTATTGACTTGGGAATCATATTTGTATCTAAGGCTCTTTCATCCTTTATAATTATATGAAGTAATGGGCTTTAGGATCCCTTGTTCATGTTTTCTAAATCCTTATCTATTGTATCCAAAAAATTTTACGTACCATAGTCCTAAATCATATTGTGTCAAATACTCAAGTGTTGGTAGAATGTTACCTTTAACAGAGACAATCATGATTTTATTCAAAGTGGTTGAGACCTCTTATGTATTTATATGGGAATGTTTGGGTGATTTATCATGTCAAAAACATGTGAAAACTATGGGCCACACCATAAATATATTTTGAATTTTAAAAAATGACCATTTCTTGGAATGGGGACATGCTTTATGAGTTGCATTATTCCATCAATATTTTAGGTTTTGACTATGAAGAAATAATTTAAAATGAAGGAGTATTGATATGATGATATATAAATAGTCTAAGTATGATAATGAGCCAATTACACACATACTAGAGAATCATTTTAGGTGATTGATATAAAATTGAGAAGGTCAAACCCATAGAAAGTATGCAAATATAAAAAAGGGCATACAAGATCCCTATATTACAACACAGGTCATGTAACGTGAATTTAGGTAAATACTAACATTTACAATAGTATAATATCATATTTTAGTTTTTATAGATACTATAATTTACCATGTGCACTAATTAAATATATTGATAGTGTAAACTAGTTTCGCTTGTTATTTGCATGTTGTTTCTTATTGTAGTTGCACGTTATGTTGTGTGACCATTGTGTTTTACATTTCAAGCCTTATTGTGTGTTTATTTTTATATTTTTCATGATGTGATATTTGAGTGTTTTTTACATTATTTTCATATCTTTCTTTGTGTGACATATATTTTTCATTGTATGTGGCTCTTGCTTTTTGTGGCATTGTATGCTAATTATTTATGATCCTTGTCTTATGTGACAGTGTTTTGTCATTGTATGTATATTGATTGATCATTGTGTGTGAATATTGTTTAACATGAACATGAGTGATATTTCATGTGATTTTATTGTGTGTGTCATGGCAATGATAATGTTAGAATATGTGTGGATACATCTATGATTATCTTTTGAGAGTATGGTGTCATGATCGATATCACCCATTTACCTACTTGTGTGAAGTTGCATGATATATAATATTGATATTAATGTGTGGTTTATTATTCAATGATTATTTATGTGATAAATACTATTAAAATCCTAATTTATGTATCTATCATGACATGATAGTTGTATCCCTTATGATACATGTTTCATATTTTCTTTAATAATCTAATCTTGATATGATGACATATTCTCCTCATATTAGCACATGATTTAAAATTATTACATATTTATATATAACATGATGTATATAACTCATTTCTTCATTGATATTAATTTTTTAGGCTACATACCTCACCTCAAAATAAGTAATAGTAGTGGATTTGTCTTTAAGATTAAATCCTCCATATGTAGATAATTCATATTTTAGGACAAATTATTGGTTTATAAGGTTTGAATTATCATATTGGTGTAGATTATGAGAGATATATACATATCGAGACTGATTTAGGGTAATATGAAATACACACGTTGAAATTTTATAGTTATGGGTGATAGGTTATTATACTATTATATTAAAGGTAGATTGACTTATATTTTTAACATTATATTTCATATTGGGATAATTGGATTATATTATGGGGCATGGATGTTGTTATTGAATGATGTTTATTTTTTATTTTCATGTTGGTAATGATGTCACTAAAGGTAGAATTATGAATATAAAATCCATTTGCAGTGGTTGATTTAGTATATTCATATTTACATTAAAAATAGTATGATGTTCCACATTTTATAATGGGGCTCTAAGTTTACATATGAACCTAGTATGAGGTTACACATTTAATTATCTTAAACCTTTACAAGTTCAAGATCAGTTAAATGAATAATGTAGTTTACATTCTAAGTCACTAAAATTATAATCACTTCTCCATATTCATGGGGTTTGGGAATTTATCTTCCTAACCCATGTTTTACACAATGGCACTCACCTTGGGGCATAGTTTCCATAGTTTCCAATAGTTTATAAGGTACCACTGTTCATTTATTTACAAGTGTATTCCTTCATTACTCTTAAAATTTAAAATATATCATTGATTTTATTTATTTTATATTTCATATCATACATGGAAATTTATTGTTACATATTTCATTTTACATTTTCATGGAGAAATATTGACACATAGAGCCTTATCCTAAATACAAAGTGGGTTGAACTAAGGTACATAATCTATTTATCCTTTTACTATTTTTTTCAATAGTAGAATAAACTGGGGGTATTTTAGTCACATACATATGGTATTTGACACTTGATAATGTCAATATTGAATTATGTTTACTATATATGTATATGCTACATTACACTCTACCATAGTGGACAATGGTAGAATTATGTTAGTTTATTATACCTTTGGAGATTTAAGACTACTATTTTATTAATTTTATGATTAGATAAATCATGATGTTATCATTTTAAGTATCAATTTCAACATTTCAAAGGTTATAAATCATATATTGATGTGATTATGTTTGCATTATGTTTTGATATGCATACAGTAATTAATTTAATGTGTTACATTATGTTAATATTATTAGCTATTATATGTTTATATTAATAATGTACTAACTAACCTATTATTTGACTAAGGTAGGTGTATTATATCCTATATGATATATCACAATAGAATCCTTTGGGAGGGCATCATAGGGGATATGCAACTAGGGGTAGAAATAACAAATATGGAATATTAACACACCCACACTAGAGTGTTTGATATTTGTGATAATCATGTCATGTGATTTTACTTTAAATAACATGTGTGCTTGTATGATTTCATTTAGTTGTGTTTGTTTGGTGTATTTTGTACTTTTTAGAGACTTGCTAAGTTGTATGCTTGTATTGCTTATTTAATTGAATATTGATTTTATAATATTATCTTTGGGATGCATGAAAATCATCTACCTCTTTAATATTTGTATGGATTTCTTATGGTTCAAATTATTTGTACATTATGGTGTTATTTGAGTAGTCATGCTCATTCTTGATTATGAATTTTACCCTGAGTATTGCTTGATTAGAGGTAAATTTTAAGGGACAAGGTACTAATATGTGATAGTCTAGTTAAATAAGAGTAAACTTGTTATGCATATAAAAATCATGAAAAATCACTTTTACAGTCATTGGAATCTTAGAAAAAATTATACCTCCATGAAATTATGTATTACATGATTTTGAAGACATTTAAAAACCTTTGGTAAAGGTAAGTTAAAATTTTGATTATTATTTTGAAACATAGGTTAAGAAATGATTATACAATACTTGAATTGGGAAAAGTATAGTTTGAAGCATGATATGAGGTATTATTATTATTATTATTGTTGTTGTTGTTATTATTATTGTTGTTGTTGTTGTTGTTGTTTTTTTTGTTGTTGTTGTTGTTGTTTTACATATACCTCAAATTTGGTTTAAAAGACTCATCATTATACAAAATAAGTTAGGGTTCCATAATTTGTGAAATAAAGTGCTAATTGGATAATATTGTAGGGTTTTTACATGATAAAAACTTAAGTTTTGAGGATTTCATAGGGTATTAGTAAACCTCACAATGTTTTAAGTGCAATTTTGTTTAGAAACTTGGGTTAAAACTTAACCAACTATCAATGCAAGAATTTAGGAGTATTTTATTATTGATGGAAGAGATGATAACATGTAACAATGAAGTTGGGGAGAATTAGAATAAAAGGAAATGTACAATAAATATGTGGCATATAAATCAACAATGGAAGAAGAAAAATTAGGATGAAACTAACAAGGTCAAGGTTTTTTAAGAGAGACAATCAGCCATGATTTAGTATTCAGGAAAGTAATAGTACTTAGAATTTTTACATGGAATTTATGAGTTTCCTTGCTTAAATATAATTAAAAAAATTATGATATACTTATATCACTACATCCTATGCCCATGATGCTCATTTTATTTAGAAAATGAAAACCTCTTTTGATTTGAGTAATCATAAATATGTTAGTGTAATCATCTAAAAGTGGTATTTGGATGCTAAGAGTGTTTCTTGAGACAACCTATTACTATATTTTCCCTAGAACTATCCTAGATCCTTTACCACACTTTACATCCATTATATATACCACATACATATGTTTTCAACCTAAACCTAGTCCCAAAATAACATTCCCAGATCTCAACCTAGTGTGCCTATTATTCTACCTAGTGGACACTAGCTCTACATTAAGGACACTAAATCCACATGGCACTAGTGTCCCAACTTGGTGTTAGTGTCTTTTTCCCTAAATATTCCTAACGGATACATTTTCAAAAAAAATATCCTCCTAAGGTTAGCCTAAGTACATTTTACTATCTTCAGAAGCTATGAATCTCTATAAATACAAGATTATTTGACCTCTATTCACTAGATGGAAAATAGATGAAAAATCCTATCCAAACAATAAATAAGTTGAGAAAAATTAAGGTATTTGATCCCTATTATAACATAATTATATATAGTACCCTCTAAAATAACACTAATCCTTGATTTCAAAGATTATCAATCTTAAAAACACTCAAGGAATTCAATACCACTCTCATTCTAACATTTACTTACACTCGTACTAAGCACTAGGTGGGAGAAATACATCATACTTAATACCTCCTCAAATTATTGGTATGTAGACAACTCTGTTCATAGATGGGTGTTGAGGATGTATAACTTATCCTACTAACAAAAAAATATTTTCAAATCATGTCATACTTACAAGGAGGATTAGGGTTTTCACACTAAATCAAATTTTACAACACACTATAAAGTTATAGATTTTTTGTGCACAAGAATAGGACTTAGAAACACAAGCACATGTGCTCCCAAAAAATAGGGATAGTCTTAAAAAAGGGACAGTAGCACCATTTTGAGGACACTATAATAGTATGACACCATTATTTAGGTGGTTTACTACTATCCAATGAGTAATCAGACCTAGGGACCTTGTTGATGACATTAAGACCTATCAAGAACCTAGTTTTTAGAACCTAGATCTTCCATGATAGTCACTTTATAAATACATCTCTATTTATGAATATTTTTTAATTATTTTTAAAATTTCAAAAGAATTCAAAATCCATAATAAATTAGTGTTTAGGTATTTCATATTATTTAACTTATATAGACATCTTAGCCCTTTAATCTATCATAAGATTACATCAAGTAAAACCCTAAAAGGTTAAATCATTTGGTAAACTTGAATTACAAACCCTATTTTGCATAATTAAAAATTATTTTACAATAAATTAGGGTGAATACTTCTAATTTTATCTTTTTTAGACAACCTAGATAATTAAATTAATTAAATTATAGGGTTTTAGTTTATTTTAATATAATCTAAATTATTGTAAAGAAACCCTAGATTTAAAAAACCCTAACCTTAAATAATCTTAGGGTTTGTATCCTTTTTTTACCTATTTTCATTAGCTCTTATCAAATTTTTAGAATTCATATATTCCATTTTAGTAGTTCTATTCTAATTTTTTTACTATATGTCATCTAAAAAATCTCTCTCTTCCATTAAGAATAATTGCTAGACTAGGTGGTAATCCTATAAAGCATATTTAGATTCCTACTATCCAAGCCTATAACATGGACAAGGAACCTATCATAACTTTATTTATGCATCCTTCACACCCTGATTATGTGGATTGAATTAATAATGCATCCAAAGATGAACAATATAACTAAGAACAAGATGAGGCACACATTAAGAATTAGGACATTCTCCCTCCACTTAACAATAATGACATACTTATGAATAAAGATGAGGTATTAAAAATATTCAGAGATAGAATTAAAAATAATCCCTTGATCATGAAAAATCCTAAAATCCATCTTGGAAATCAAGAATAAAACAAATTATGGTCAATTTTTAAGTCCCCCAGTTAATAATGTTATTACACCTCTAGTGGGGCCAACTTAACCAACTTAGATAACACAACCTAAGATTGTTATTTAAAAACCATCAGTGATAGGTACACAATTTATGGCTATTTATTCCACTCCATATATATAATACCTTATGCATGTGATTCATACTCTACAGTCTAAGGTGTTACATCTTGAGAATGGAGCCACTAGGCCATCACACACCTTTGATTATAACATTCACTTACATAAGACTTTGGCACATCACATAGAAAAAAATTCCTTACCATACAGTTTCATGGCACTAGTATTACATTATATGATGGCAATGGTTACCTAGAGCATCATCTGATATCTTTTCACACATCATGCTTGGACTATATGTTCAATGATTAGCTTTCTACAAAGTGGTTTCCACACAGTCTCAAGGATTATGAATTACAATAGTACTATGATTTACCAAATAAATCTATTATGACATTAAATAATTTAGTTGACATGTTCATAACACACTTCTATATTGACATTAGTGATAAAATATCATATGCATAAGTGGCACAGTTAAAGCAAAAGCTGAATGAGCTTATCATAGATTATGTCTTACGATACAAGATAATATTAGCCAAATTAACTATCCCCATGGAAGAAAGAGAGTTTTAGGACATATTTAAACAAAGATTCTTACCACCATTACACAAAGCTATCTTGTTTAGGAAGTTTCTTATATTTATTGATTTGTGCCACATGATCAAGTAAAGAGAGGTTAAACTCTTATCAATGGGAAAACTCAAATATAAAAATAGATTAGAATAAATTATTAAGATTTATAATAAACCTCTGTACAAGGTAAGGGCCATAAAGAACAAAAGTGATTAAAAGTACATAATCAATGCAACTTCTGATCAATCTCTTAGATTGGTTTTATCCACTCCTCATTGTAGAGTCTTCACTAATCTTCAAAAATCATAATCACAATCACATGTTCTATAATAGATCTTGGAATACAATGCCATATCTCTCTCCCATTAAATAGGTTGATATGACATGACCTCTTTCAAATAAATATGATTCAAATGCATTCTATGAGTATCACACAGAACTAGGTCACATAAAAAATAGATGCATTAGCCTAAAGCACAAGATACGAGATATAATTGAAGCTAATATTATTGATGTGGGCACACCAACAAAGGTACCAAAACCTTATGAAATAGAGGAATAAAAATCATACAATGAATGAGGTGGGAGCACATCAAATGTTCACTATACATACTAGGCACATCCACCACCATATTCATATCACATAGTTACAAAGGATACACATACATTGCATAGCATTATTGGAATGTATCACACTACAGTTCCACCTAGACCACTTATCACATTTTTAAAGAAAAATATTATGGATGATGGCATAGATTCACATGCACTTTTCATACGAGCATACATAAACCACCATCCTATTTAGTGTGTTATGGTTGATAATGGGTCAACTATAAGCATGTACACTATAACACTCTTACAACACTTGGGATTCCTAGATTGGGATATGTTACCCAAAAATAGAATTATTAGTGGTTTTCATATCCATTTTCATATGTCCATCAAGGATATTATGCTTCCATTATAGGTTGGACTAGCACACATATCCACTTAGTTCTTAATAGTACTAGTGCTGGCATATTCAATATATTATTAGGTAAACCATGGTTAAAGTAGCTCTGATCCATCTCATTTATAATAAACCAATGCCTGAAGTACATAAATTATAGCTAGGTTGTTAAGGTTGATGGTGTCCCATATGAGTATCCTATACCTATCCCATAATAATTTTTAGTACAATCTAGCATAAATAATATTTATAGTTCCAATACCATTACCAAATATTACATAGTTATTAGTGATAGTTGAAATTACAAATCCTAAGCATACATCATAGAGTTTAGTAAATTAATTAGTACAAGCTAGCTTTAGTCCTATGGTATTTACACGTATGCATACTCTCCCATAGAGACCATTATTATGAAAACCCCTATATTAGAGTTACATGATAGATTCTAGGGTACCTTCCTCTACTCAGTTTATGTCGAGGTTAATTTTATTGGGTTATAGGGGTTTTCAACATAGGGCACCTACATCACTTATAGCTTCTACTTCTACCATATGGGTTCCTAAGACCCCTATAATTCATAGGGCATCATAGTCAATGCCACAACTTCATAGCATCACTACATATGTAGTTCTAGACACATATTATATGACATAAAAAATTATGGGCTAATAGTTGCCCTTTCACATTGCACACATGATCACATTTCCCTTATTTGACACAAGCCATAGTGATAGTGAGTCTCCCATGAGACTCATTGGTTAGTATGGTTCCTACTCTTGTACATACTTCCTTCTCTCTCTCACTCATACATATTTTATGTTCATTTACTTATACATATATTATATTTATATAAAATACAAAAATAATATAACATCTCAAAACATAAAAACAATCAAATATTTCAAAAATACAAAATTTACATATTTTTATGCATTGCTATGTTTACATTTCTTATACTTGCTAGATATTAAATATGATAGGTATCTTAGTATAGTCAGTTTTATCATACACATATGCTTCAATTTTTATTGTCAAGTGCTTGCATATTACATATAGGACTCTAGTCCATTACACTGATCTAGAATTGCTATCATCTACCCACTAGGGGCATATACACTGATCTAAGTTTATTCATTTTCACATCTACCCACTCAAAGGCATATTATTCACAATTTATACTACCAAGTTATATATTTACATTATATATATTCTAATTTACACATTGATATATATTGATATTTATCATTGTTACTTATGGTTAGATTAATTTTTTACTATCACTAGTTTAGACTCAACATATGTACATCCTAGCATTTACATAGATCTGTACTACATAGTTATACATGATTTCATTTCTAGTTTTCATAGTTTAGACTTGATTATATTCCTATGATTCTTCCATTTCAAGGGTATTTGAGTATTCCATTGATATTTGTATCTCTTCCACTTCTATGTATGTATGCCTTGTACATGTTCTCATGTCCCTTTTGTGTGCTTTCTTAATTGTATATGTGGACATTTAAACATGTCCTTCTATGTGTCTCTAAGAAAATTACTTACTGTTTGTGTATGTGGACATTTGAACATGTCCTTGTATGTATTCTATGATAAGATTTAGTGGTATGCACCCATGTCCCTTATATTATGGCTCCTTGGCCTATTTTTGCATGCCTAATATGTTTTGTATATATGATTTATTCTATGCTTCACCACTAGGACACTTGTATTTTCTTATTATGCACACCAATTTTTAATGTCATGAGGGACCTCATGCATCTACCCTTCCTACTTGGGTGTCATGATAAACATAATGCCCTAAACCCCTAGGTAGATACTCAGATTTTTTTTGTTATACACATTGATTACATCTATCTTGACACCCTTATACAATTCTAGATACAACATACATATCACACTAAATTATTATGTTGAGATTATTTTACATTTTGATGTTATGTTTGCACATTGTATTTGAATATCACATAATTATCATATATTCTCCAGCTGACACATTTTATAGAGATATTTTCTTTTGAGGATATTTCTTGCATAGGTTAACAACTAGCCTAAAAAGAGGGGGAATTCATAGGGGTTTATCATAGAGATTAGACTCTTAAATTTATATTCACAAATCATTTTCAATGCAAAATCAATTTTATAAATTAGACATAGGTTAGACACAAGAAAAAATTGGGACTCAAAAGTAGTTCAGTCACCCAGATTTTAGACTAGATAGGCATTAACACATAGATTAGGACACTAGTGCCATAATGTGCTACTATCCACTACATGGTACTATTTTATAGTAGCCCCAACTTTAGGATAATATAGATTATCTATATTAGTACATCAGGTATGATACATATTTACACAAGTAGAGTCACATGTTTGACAATTATGTTCATATTTTGATTAGATATACTCATTTTAGCTTAGATTCATACTATTTATCATATTTGGGGGAATCATGTGAGACATGATAACTCACAAATTTAGTTAAGATACATAGATTCAATTATTACAAATCTAGTTCAGAATTAGTATACTCAAATATTAGATTGGGGGTATGTGTATAGAACATTGTTTTCATATGCTCAGTTACACATAGGTTGATCATATGGAATGGAAAATTCCATGTCATTATCTAAATGGTATACACTTGATATCATGTTCTATTTTGTCACAAGTTTAATTCATTACTCAATCTACAATGGTTGGTATTCCTAAGTTGCCTAGAGCCACCTAGTGTACCTGAGTGGCCACAAAGTTGATATATATAGTTATATACTTTCATCACTTTGTGTAGTTAAGTTTCAGATGTATCTACTTCACATGGGTGGTAAATGATGGATTCATATCTAAATTAATTTCTTGATCTATATACATGAGAGTGTTAGACACACTTACATTCTTATCAAAATTATTTATAGATCACGATCCATTGAGTAGGGGTGGGCAACGATGGAGTCAAAACTAGATTGAGTTATTAAGCCACCCATAGGAGGATTGAGTGAGATATTAGCTAATTCCAAGATATTTAATGATTTGATCACTATGTACACTCACACACATAGGTTTTCACTAGGTTCATGCATTGGTTTATGTACCTAATGAGGTGTATCCATTCATTTCCTATCTCTTTACTCAAATTTACTTAGTTATTTTATTCAACATGGTTTTTTGATTTTGTAATCTCTTAAGGACTAATTTTTTCATGTTTCATTGTAGTTCATTACTTTGGAGCATGTTCTACATATGTAGACCCAGATTCACATACTTAGACTTAGCTACATAGGCTTCACTTCCTAGGTAAGTCCATATACACTTATTTTTATTTTATACTAATCATTTCACTTTATTGCATTTATAGCATAAAGGGGGGAATGTAATCACCTAAAAATGGTATTTGTATGCTAATAGTGTTTATTGAGACAATATATTACTAGATTATCCCTAAACCTATCCTCGAGCCTTCACCACATTTTTCTAGCCATTGTGCATACCAAAAATATCTTATATCAACCCAAACACAATCCCAAAATAATATTCCTAGATCCTAACCTAGTGTGCCTAGTAGTCTGCCAACTAGACACTACTGCCACATTAAGGATACTAAATCCACATGGTACTAGCATCCCCAACTTGATGTTATCATCCCTTTCCCTAAATCTTTTGAAAAAATATATTTTAAAACATGTGCCCTTCCTAAGTCTGGCCTAAGTGTATTTTATTATCTACACAAGCTATGACTATCTATAAATACAAGACTACTTGACCTTTATTCACTAGATGGAAAGTAAATGCAAAATCCTATCCAAACAAGAAACAAGTTGAGTAAAATTAAGGTATTTAATCCCTATTCTTCCCTACTTCTACATACTACCATCTAAATGACCCTAAGCCATAATTTCAAATATTATAAATCTCAAGCACACTCAAGGAATTCAAGACCAGTCTCATTCTATAACTCACTTGTACTTGTAGAAAGTATTAGATGGGATAACTACATTGGGATTGATCCCTCTTCAGAGTATTGGTATGTAGGCAACTCTCTTCATAGCGGGGGGTTGAGGATGTCCAACCTATCCTACTAATGAAAACACATTTTTTATATCATGCCCCACTTGTAAAAAGGATTAATGTTTGTAATTGAAATTATATTTTCCAAACACAATACAAATTTCTAAATTTCATGCATGCAAGAATAAGAACTAGAAACATAGGTGCAATTACTCCCAAAAAATAGGAATAATCCTGCAAAGAGGACACTAGCACCATTTTGAGGACACTACAGTAGTATGGTGTTACTATCTAGGTGGGTCACGATAAATTAGACCCAAGTACCCTATTGAAGACAGTTAGACCTGTCTAGAATCCAGTTTTTACAAACTAGATCTTCCATGGCAATCACTTTCTATATAAGTCTATTTATGCATATTTATTACTATTTTTAGGAATTCAAAAGAAGTCAAAATCCATAACAAATAAGTGATTAATTATTTCATAGTATTTAATTAATTTATAAATCTCAACCCTTAATCTAGCTTCAGATTACATCAAGTAAAACCCTAAAAGGTTAAATCATTTGGTCATGGGAATAATAGCTGATATCCTTTTGAAAATGCATTTTATAGTTTATTTTGCTAGTAAATGTGACATTAAACTATGTTTTGGGACTATTTTCCTAGATCTATGATTTATTTTTTATAAATGGGGGTTGCCACCTATATGGACATCAGGGTGAGAGATTTATCTCACCTATAGGTTCATATGGGTTGTTTCCTACTAGGTTTTATATTTAGTATACATGTATAGCTTGTGATAGTTGTTATTTTAAAATACCTAAAATACCTTTATGATATTGGTTGTGGGTTAGAAGCTACTAAAAATTACATTAATAAACTATCCATATTTTGTATATGAGAATGCCTATCTTTAATTTAGCACAAAAAATGGTATTCCACTTTTTTTTAACAAATATATCTTATGACTATGAATTTAGCCCAAAACATGATAGTTTGGTGATTGATCACCTAAGGATTGGTTAAAATCATTTATAAATGATTATTTTGATAAGTGTAGATCCTATTGTGTATAACCTTTCTAAAGTAAGTCATGTGGCCTATGTACTCATTAAGGTCTATTATATTGAAGCCTAAACCTAATGATAGTAACTATATTGTTAAGTTCCAGTTGAGTTGTAGAGGAAATATTAAAATAGAAATTAGTCTCATTTATGGTTAATCTTAATAAATAGTTGTAAGAGTATATACAATAGTTGAATTGTAAAGTTTCATTATAATAAAGATTATTGTTGTTTAATATTCTCATATACATAGAGATACATGTAACCTATGAACTGTGCTTATACATAACTATTGTAGTGTTCAATGAAAGAATATTAATGAGTTTTATTTAAATAGATTCTAGATATGTAGTTGTGATTTTGGTAAGTAGGAAACATGAATTATGAGTATAAGATGATAGAAGTTAAATAACCATTTGGAATGGTCATGAATTTATTATACTATAAAATGCATACCATGTATTATCTTTATATTAGGCATGTAATCTCAAAAAACTAAGGTTTTACTTATATTAACATATACTAAGAAGCTAATAGATCAAGATAATATAAATAACATTCATTATGTTCATAAATCATATGATAAAGTAAAAATATGAAATGTATTAGTATTATTTACATTATCCTTAAAGATATGGAGGTATGACTATACTATAGATAGTTTTGACTCATTATTATCATGCTCAAATCCTTGTTCACACTGAATGTGTATCCATTTGTAAAAAAATGATTGTTAGGTGTTATATGTCTGAATGAACCAATATTGGAAGTTTAAATTTTACCTCAAGGTGTATGGTTTTTCATGATGAACTATAGTTAAATTTTGAGAATTAGTTACCTATTTACCCTAGTTTCTAATTCTTATATTTTTTAAAATTTATTTCCAACATAACATACTATCAATATATTTTATTGGATTATTTATATGATTTTATCATGAATATTGTGATTTGGGGATTTATAAAAATTAGTAATCCTTCATGCTAAAGGATGATGAGTGATAGGAAGGAAGCCTTATTATAAATTACTCATCATCAAATAATGAGAAGGATAATGATGTTTAAGTATTACAACATAGAATATTTTTTATGTGGACTGTGACCTAACTTTATATGAAGTTTCAAATATATGAAATGTTTTTTGAGTGATTATCTACCATCACTATTATCTTCCCCTTCATAAAGGTGAGGACCACTCCTATTAGGAAGGGTACATGGGACCATTATTATGTGCTTGGAGGTAAATCACCTAGATTATGCACTCCCTTTATACATCTTATCAGAACTATTACTAGTTGTTTATTTATGGCTAGCCAAGACCTAATTACTTAGATAAATTATAATACTTTTGTTTTATGAGTTTATTATAATATTGATTAGTGGTTGAAATGAACATTTTATTATTATGTATTTATTAATTTTACAATAGAGCCTATAATTTTAATATTTAAATGGTAATTTGTTTTACTATATCTTTTAGCTTTCAAATGTTGTATTAGGATTTTAGTATTTTGTTATGCTGTATAACATAGATGAATATATTGATATTATTTCATATTATGCTTTCTATATCCTATGAGGATTGATTCATATTCAAAACTTGATTCAATTGAATTCAATGATTGAGTTTCTATATTCTCTTTTACTCATGAAATAAGTCTACAATTTATTAATGGATAAACAATAGTATAGCAAATGCATAAATAATTGATTCTAAAATGGTAATGATATGATACCCCCCCCCCCCCACACACACACATGGTTAATTCTAGTTTTAAATTAGTTTGTTGTAATAATATGACCTTTTTTCACACTCCTCAGACATGCATCTATCTATAGGCAAGGAATTCCATATTTTTTATCAGTCACCTATATAAAATCCCTATTATATGCATAATCTACTTAATATTGTAACCATATTGTCTCTTAAACACTATATAACTCTTTATTATATCTTGGATGATTTTGGTTATAATTATATGAATCTAGATACTAGATTCATCCACCTATACTAGATCCATCTGTGTGAATTTTAATGTTCATTTTCCTAAATTGAAATACTTCTTATGGGTTGGCCTATATTTTTTTTATGTTAATGGTGGAAAATTTTACCTAAAGTTTTAACTTGCTAAACATAATAGACATAATCATATTCCTATCTAGAAATCACTTGGAAAATCACTATTACACTAAGGAATGTATCTACACATTGAAATGAACAACAACCACAAAGATCTAAAATTAGGAATACCCCTAAAAAATATCAGGCCGTAGATAAATCATGAGCATCTAAAGATAATTCAAGTTTACAAGTCGAAATATATGTTATAGGTTGCATCCATAATAGTTGAATAATACTACACATATACACCTATTTAGGAGAATTATGTTTAGTTTGAACCCTATTTTAAGTATTATATATGTAGAAAAAAATAACTACTCAATAAAGGGTAGTTGGGGTTAATGAAACCCATCTTTTTCATTCAATTATTTATTTAAACATATTGTCAAAAATGGAAATATGGTTTCAAGTCTAAGGAGACATAATTATGGATTTGTGTACATCATCAAGATTATAATATTACATATAATAATGGTTTATAATTATGTGAAGTGATCTATGTTAGAAAAATACACCAAATATCATAGGTATTTTTTCCATAAATACTAGATGCCTTCAATTACCAGAATTATCCAATTGTTGTTGAATTCATCTAGGTGGGTTTATATAATCAAAATTTAGATATGAGAGACTCCATATATAGTTTTAATCCTTATTTATACCTTTGTAAATATAAAACCCAAACATCATTTAACTACAGACACTCAAAATATAATAATCAAGTGCTTGACAATACTTATTCTTGACATTCGTACCCCTGTTTGGTATATTCACCATTTTTCTAACTAAAAATCTACATAGGAGCCTTGTCTATCTTGAGAACACTAAATATATTTAACAACATCCCTATTTCTATCACATTTATTCTTGTTCAACTCACATACCTCGGATAAGTTGGTCCCAATAGTCTCTAGTCTTCTATAAAAAGTCCACACATGGAGGGTAGTAGTGCATTGTGGCCTTGTTTAATTTGTGTGACCTTGTACTCCACACTCCAATGGTAACTTTATAAATTTGAGAAATTTAATATTACCCTTGACACACATTTTTAAGGTTGATTATCAATAAAATTTGAAATATTCATAGAATAAGCACATAAAGGATTCTGCAAATATAAATAGCATCTATTAAATAATCACTTGGCATATAAAGAGATAAATATAATTATTTCTTCCAATTTAAATTTTGAAGCATCCTAACTACCATAAGCCAATTCTGAAGAGTCTTTATTATAGGTCAAGGGCATCAATTTATCAATTAATTTAATAAAATATAATAGCTATGGTCATATATTTTCATAATCATGGATCACACAAGCACTAAAGGATGGAGAACTACATCAACCTAAGGCCCATTTGGGCATGTAGGCAATGCTCAATCACAAGGTGTTTCTAAAGCCAACTCAGATATTACATTAATCTTATTTTCCCTCTTTTACATTTCATTCATATTATGTTTCTTACGTAATACTTAGGTTTTTTATTTTATAGGTATTTTACATAGCATATCATCATACAAAGATCAATATTCAACCCTAATAATAAATCACAAAAGACTAATAATATAGTCAACCATGATGTGACTATAGTGCATTATTATCTACCTCTTGTATACTTGTCCCCACATACTATGAGTTAATTATTTATGATACGAATGTGTGTGACATTATTTTTACATGGTTTTCACTTATAATAAATTTACATACTCATATCTATTTTAGTTTTGAGGGACACTCTCTAACCCTAATCTAATTTACTATTTTTAGCAATTTCCTATTTTTTAAAACTTTTTTGTTTTACTTTATTTAATGTATGCTACCTATTTTAATTTTTTAATAGTTTAATAAAATTAATTATATTAACTTAATTAAAAAATGTTAAACATTTTGGTGAACCATCCTTTTTAGAACATTGCTTGCATACTATTTATTTAATTTTTTTCCTAGGGTTTCATTTTTTTTTTGTAAATTATTGACAATGAAATAAAAAAAATTCAAAATTGGATAAAAATATGTAGCATAATGATTAAAATTCTTTGAAATTGGATCTAATATAACATTGAATAATTTCATCTTGTCAATACATATAAAATATAACACTGAAGCTCTTTCTTTTGACCTCAGGTTAAAATTTATTGTCATCTATACACAAAAATATTTATATTTTATTTTCCATTTTCCTTTCCTTATATATATATATATATATGTATATATATGTATTTATATATATATATAAATAATATGTTCTACAAATTTTCAAAATACATAGTGACTATCATGAAGGGATACACATTATCTATTTAAAATAATTGTAGCATGATGGGTTTACCCAATACTCATAAACATTGTATAACACTAAACATAGTGTTTATTTTTCATGTACTTGATGGTATATCATAAACACTTAGGGTCCATTGATTATACCAATAAAAAGCCTTTTTTATCTATCTAATTTGTGGTGCACCTAAGAGGAGTGCATCACCTAAGGAAGTTAATCTCACCATACCTTAAAAAACTAGGTTAGTATGCTACAAGAGTGGTTCTACCTCTTTAGTTAGTGGTCTAAAACATTGCTCTGACACTAATCAATGAATGAGTAAGTATATTTAAGAGCCTACAAATAATTCAAACCCTTACCTAAATAACCATCATACCTTGACTTTTTATTGTATTCTATTCATAGTCATTAGCATTGTTTGATCTATACTATATTCATAATGGGATTAATGAATGAATATTTATTTTACATTTTACACATAATATTATGAATTGTATTAACATAACTATTATTACTATTTATCAAGTTGTACATTTCATTATTACATGATATTGGTTAAAAATATGTTATAAAAGGTCTAATATCATGAACTTCCTAATTTAAATAGTTTCATTACTACACAATGTCACTATTTAGCTACATTACAAGTATAATGTAGTTTTTATCAAATCTACCATGACTTAAGAATAATAAGAGGCATATGTTACACATTTCATAAAATATTACACCTGTAATGCATCATATCAATGGGATATTATAAGAAATTTTAAAATGTTATGTATAATTCCTTAAAAAGGTCCTTTTGATCATTTTTAATCACCATGGAAGAGCATAACTTGAGTTCCATTCAAAGTCTTCAATATCACTCAAAATCTTCTCAATACTTAGTTGATTCTATGCAGTTGCTTGTAAGGCCAAAGGGAAGTTGAACACTTAAAAGATATATAAGTTTCAATCTCCTTATAGCTCCATTTTTTCAAAGAAGTTCTTTGACACTTATCCATTTATGAGTTTTTTATTAGTGATAGCTTCAGGGGGTGATGATTAAATTTGGTAGGCCCTTGATGATGTCTTGGTAGCTTCCTATTTTTTTAATCATAGTAAGACTCTAGTCTAATTGAATGGCACCATGAGATAATAATTCACATTTATTCATAGTCTTGAGCCCTTTTAAAATTACTTTCAACACTTATTCAATTTTCAAGAAGTTTCCCAATGGCTCTCCATGTCATCAATGCTCTAGGATAACAGGTTGATAGGATGTTTTCATGTGTTACAATCCTAAAAACCTGGTGTCATGGAATCATCCCTATAAGTTTAAATCCTCCAAGTTAGTGGGTTAGTAAGATGATGATATATGGGGAATTCCCTCTTCACCATAGAAGGAATAGTCAGCATTGTATTTGAAGCTTTAGCTGAGAAATAGAAGGGTGAGAAGGAGCCACATGAAGGTAGCAGGCCCTAATAACATAGTGGTAAGATAACTTAATGAATAAGAAAACACCAATTAGAACTTGATAAATATCAGTTAATAGAGCCCGAGGAAGGGGTATACAAATAAGGATTTTTCCCATGGCCCAACTAACAAACCCAAAATAGGGAGCCCAAAGTGAATACAAAGATCACATGGAGGCCATAGACTATGATTAGGGCTCACTAGGTTAAAAAAGGGGTGATGAGGCCAAGTAATGAAGGAGGAAAATAAGGGAATGGTGCCATGTCATTAGTCTACTAGCCTAAAATTGATAGCCCATCTAGACATCAAGAATACTATAAGCAATATCAATAAAATCAAAACATAGTGGCTCAAGGATCATAGGATTATGTGATGAATGACTCAAGAGAGCATTGTAGCTGGTATAGTAAATTAGATTGAGTTTGATTATGATGAAATTAATGATAATACATCTTATATAATCAAGGTGTGATCAAGACTAACATGATGAAATAATGACTAGAGCATATAAGATAAAGAAGCATCTTAAGTACAAGAATGGAATGAAAGTATGTACATAGTAGCACTAAAAGCAAAAGTAGTAGAATTAAGCCAAAATATTCCAAGGCAATAATTCAATGAGATATACAATCACATTCCTTCACACTAAACCTTTCAAATTGAGATACAACCATTGATAAATTAAATATTGATTAATTCATAACCAATGGGAGAAGGGGTTGAGATGACAACTTCAAAATTCAAGGTAATCAATGCCATGCCTTGAGGATGTAATCAGATTACCAATTACCTTTGACTATGCTTGTATAATTTGGAGATAGATTGTGTGTCTTGAATTCTTGATATTCATTTAGTTTTTTAACTATATTTTTGATTTTAATCAATGACTTGTGGGATTTTCATTACCAATAAAATCCCATGTATTTCATTATTAAATGGTTGACATTTCTAGGCATAGTAATGTTTCCAAAATATGTCATTAGTGATCCTTCCCCTTGGTATAATGAATTTCTTACCATTCAAGTTTGTAATATTTGACTAGGCCTTGAAATTAATGAGAACTAAGTCATCTTTATTTCATGATCTATGTTCTATGTGTACTAATGGTTGTTGATATTTATTTGTGGATGTTTGACCCTTTCATTGTCATCCTCCCTTCGTACCTCAATTTACAATTGGAATCCTCTATAGATCATATGATTTGTATATATGGGTCTATATGGGTGTTATATATGGACCATTTTTTGTCCATCCTAACATTGCATTATGTTCCCATACCTTCATGCAAAATAATTATGTAGTTTGCATCTGATTTGAAGGCTATGTGTTATATTTCCTTATTTTTATTGTGTTGTCAAGTGGGTGAGGTGATTGCTCTACTATTGGTGCATAATAATTTTCCATTTTAGTAAAAATTCTTACCCTCTCTCCCTTTTTCCTCTCAAAATATTAGGTTTAACATTAGTTTTATCTTCATTTATATTCTTTATAGGTTAGTACACTGGTATTAAACTAGGTGCACTTAGATTAGAAATAATCTGGCCTTATCTAGAGGTTCATCCTAAGGAGTACAAGAGTCCCATGCCTTGGGGATGTTCCCATTATTTTGACAAGAAAAAATATTTATACACATGTTAGTAAGGTCAAATACACCATGCCACATGATGATCAATTTTTTGGCTCTATGCTCAAGTGACTCACGCTCTGTGCCCATATTCAATCACCACTATGTATCAAGCTATCCATAGGTGTATACTTCTAATGATAATAGTTTCTAACATGATTAATAAAACAAAATCAAATATTTAATTAATAATTGGTGTTATTCTTAGTCAATAGTGTTAAAGACACTTTATATAAAACTTGGTGACTCCAAGTATTCCTAGTTTATAAAGATTACTTTTTTCATATAGATGCCAAGATAAATAAGATCATCTTCAAGAGGTACTAATTTTGATTTTATTGAATTAATGGTACCTACTAGAGTAATATGAGTTAAATCATAATTATCCCCCATTAAGAGAGATATTAATCCAATATAGTCTTACCCTAGAGATTAGTCTACCCTTATCAAATAAATTACCCACACCTAAATGAAGACTATTTCCTATTCCATTCATGGCCATTATTATAAATCAGCCATTTATTCCCTTTATTGGAGGTATTACAATGTCCCTCCCCCAATATGATGATATTCCCATAGATTCTCTTAAGAGGATTCCAAACTTTACTAGAGAGAACTCTACTACCCATATAGATCAAATATAAGATGTTTCAAACATTTACTCCATCCACAATGTAACCAAAGACAACTTTGTAGTGTAACTCCTTACCTCCTCTTTAAAAGGAAGAGTGCTCCAGTGGTATTGAGGTTTGAATCCTAGTACTATCCAAAATTAGGATGAGATGGGTGATAAAATATGTAGATAATTTGAATAAAATAGTGACCACCTATATTTTATGGAGCATCTCACTACAATTAAAATATCTCTACATGAATAAATGGTTGACTTCAACTTTAGATTTTAGAAGAATTGGGATCAGATTCCACCATTGGTAAAACCTTATCCTAATATTACATTTTAATA
Source organism: Torreya grandis (assembly GCA_037957365.1). Classification (NCBI taxonomy): domain Eukaryota; kingdom Viridiplantae; phylum Streptophyta; class Pinopsida; order Cupressales; family Taxaceae; genus Torreya; species Torreya grandis. Next base: position 3,970,094 of record JARHVA010000026.1, on the reverse strand, counting down.
TTTTTTTAGAGCATTAAATAGTGATGTGTCCATAATTATCTAATCCATGGGTGTCAAAATATTTCTTGATGCATATGAGGTTACTATGCATGTAGATAATTATTTGATCTAGGTAGGTAAAATTATGCCTAGACCCCCTATGCCCTTTTTCTCTAAGCCCCCATATACAAGTTAACCTACAATTCCCTATCCTCCAAGTCTATCACCCATTCCTATTACAACTATCCCAATGATCCCATCATATGATACCTCCAAGTGAGTTACAATAAGTTAAATCATTATTGTAGAACTTTGTAAATGAGTTAGTATCACTCAAAATTCAACAAGTGTATCACTCTAGGCCTTACCAACCCTTCAACTAGACATATCAATTGAATAAGCCTCACTACCAACATCGTATACAAGCTAAAAACTAAATCCTATATAATAGACTACCTTATGTAAATAATTCTAATGTTGTTAGTACTAATAGATCCCTTGTGCCTATGTATATCAACATAGCATAGGACTATGAGTGGTGCTTTCCTTGTAATCAACCACATAATCAAGGTACGTGTGAAAATGCAATACTAAATCAAGATTTGATGGTGAAAATTATATCATACCCTCAAGAGAAACCAAAGGAATAAAATTCACAAAGGAAAAAAATGACTAAATAGGCCCAAATGTAGGTAGATGAATCCACTTTGGTAAATTGGTAGGATAATGACATCATCAACATAAATCAAAACCAAGTGTCATATGCATTCAACAATCTAATGACTTATAATACAAGGTTTAAAAGAAGGGAAATGGAGGGCCAAAAATATTCCTCAGTAGGTCAAGCCTCTACTTCACAAGTTTCACATGAAGTTTCCAAAGAAAAGGTGACTCCTGCTATCCCCCAAGTTTAAATAAATCAACCTATTAAGAAGGACAATTGACCTTAGGCTAGTTAGCACACTAAAGAGGAGGCTAATATCCTAAAGTTTTAGTTGAAAGGGACTTAAATTAACTTTAATATAGTGGAACAAATGAGTAAAATAAACTTGAATGTGACTATTTGGGAGGCCCTACCCATTCCTTCTCAAAGGAGTTTGTTATCATAAGCATTTAATAAATTTCATCTTCATGAACCATTAAAATCCTCTCTAGATATTTCTATAAGCATATGTCATCCAAGCACAAAGAAGCACACAGAAGCACCAAACTTCCCCCACTCTATATTTATCTAATTATTGGTAAGCACCTCATACATAATTGTATGATAGACTTAGGGAAAATTAACTTCATAATGCCAAATAAGAGTATAGACATTCTAGGTATAATATATTCTCTCATCTTGAAAGGTGTCATCCAATTAGATGACACAATGGTTAAAACTATGGGGATCATCAAGGACCTGAGCCTTACTTTGCAAGCATGTTCGAGCCTCTCCATTTCATAATACATAATAGTGATTGATTTGACCCCTAATTCACTATATTACTTTCCCAATATTTGATAACAAATATGGGTAGGTACATATCCTCAAATTATTCACATATGATACTCTAGACTAGATATGAGACCAAGGTGACCATTAAGGCCGAATCCATTTTTAAGAATCACATAGATCCATACTCTCCTAGTTTGATGGATATAAACTACACTATGTCTGACCAAGATGAGAATTCAATTATCCATGAGATTACTACATCCCTTTAAAGGATCCTAAATGACTTACTTGATGAATGGGTGTGTGAGCAATGTGAGTTTGACCCATATGGTAACATAAAATAAATAGGGCTAGGCACATACTTCATTATTTAAGATGGTCCCTTTTACCAAATATCATGAAGGCATAAAAAGATATCAAAGGCTTATGTAATTTATATTTTGATGGGTCCTAAATCAAAAATGGCACATGAACCAGTGTGGTAATGATATCCCCTTAAAAGGATAAATAATTCTATGCATGTAGGTTTTAGTTTAGATACATAAATAATGTCTCAAAATATGAGGCATTGATTTAGGGTCTTTAATTGGTGTAAAATAAAAGAATCAAAGTGATATAATAATTTGGGGATAATGTATTAGTTGTAAACTAGGTCAGAACATAGAACATGTCCCAAAATAGTTTACTAAAAGCTTAAAAACATAGGGCTTGGGACATAATTGAGGGGTTAGATGCTTTTAACATCTGATCCATACCAAGGGAATATAATGATAATGATAATAAGATCACAATTATGGGTGCACAATATGACCTCCCACACAATATAAGGAATGATTCTAAGTAGCTCATAAATATTGTGGTCAGATCAACAATTCGAAACAATGAAAAAAATTGGTAGGTGTTTGAAAATGATGAAAAAATAATTAACTTACTTTAGGACAAAGATAAATTTCATGCCAAGAATTATTTTCAACTCCAAGCCCAATATGATGAATAGATCATCCAACTAAAGGTAAATAAGTTACCTAGGGGATTGGTAACATTAGAAATCATCTTTAATCTTGATGACCAACTCAAGGGTGAGATAATAAATATGATGGTAAAGGAATAAATCTTCAAGCATTTATCCTTATTTAATGACAAGCTATTGAAGGCTAACAAGGTGTGCTCTCTATTTGAAATTTGAATAATTCATCAAACTAAGTAGAAGACACAATGATATATTCACCTATAGATACCAAGATCTCAAGGTTTCAACCTAGGCTTAGCCCAACACACTATTGATCTTGACCCTAACACCAATCTAGTTAGGTAGAATAAAAGTCTAGTGAATCCTAGCTTGATCCCTTAATGAGGAAATAACTCTCAAAAATCATAGGGTCAAATATAATATTTATAATCAAACATTCTTTATGGGTGGCCAATATAGTCCCAGTGTATAAAACTAATGAAAAATTTTAATTTTACATGAACTTCAGGTATTTAAACAAAACATCCCTCAAGGATCACTACCCCTTCCCACCAATGGAACAAATCCTTCAAATAATCACAATACTAGAGAGGTTTTCACTACCATATGATTACTTAGTTTACAACCAAATACTTATGTAGGAATGTGATCAATTTAAGGCTACATTTACTACTAAGTGGGGTACCTTCACATACCAGAGGATGCCTTTTAGATTTACAAATATGGGAGATACCTTTTAGATATCCTTGGATATGACATTCAAGGGACTCCTCAAAAAAATTATCCTAGTCTACCTTGATGATATAACTATCTTATCTAAGCAAGCAAAAAATCATTTAAATAATTTGGAGAAAGTCTTTGAGAAGTTTCAAGAGTTTGGGATCTATTTAAACCCAAAAAAGTGTATATTCATTATCCATGAGGGCAAATTATTGGGGCACATCATCTCTAAATATGGGTTCATTATTGATTCAAATAAAGTCAAGTCCATCCTATCTCTTCCTCTCTTGGGTCACAAAAAAGGATTCTAGAGTTTATTAGGAAGGATAGACTTTGTCAAAAGGTTTGTGCCAAATTTTGCTACTCTGACCAAACCCCTCACAAAAATTCTCAAGATGGCCATTGTATTTACTTGGACCCACAAAGCTATGACCATCAAGTGTGTTATCACATAATATCATACCTTGATAAACCTTGATTATAGTAAGGATTTTATCCTTTATTCATTTTTCAAATTTGAAGGCATCTTAGTGATTTTGGTGTAATATAATAACAACTAGGTAGAGTATCTTATTGATTTCTTTAGTTAGGAACTTAAGGATTATGAGCTACATTACAAATTTATGGAAAACCACACCCTCTAAATCATAAGGGAATTTAATAAGTTCAAACAACATGATTCATCTCATGGTTCTTCACTCAAGTATAAAAGAGTTTTTTCTAAGTAAGGGTATTAGTGATAAGAGAGTTGATTGGATCATAAAGGTGATGGAGTACGATGTAGATATCTAAATAACCAAGATAGTATGAGAGGGAGTATGTAGATAACTAGTATAATATGTAAAAAAATTGAAGAAAGATTAGTCCTTGTGTTTTGTGAGTATCAATAAATGGACTAGAGTGATCCCATATATTGGACTCATGATATGAGGATATTCCTTTAATCTGGTGCATATTCACATGGCTTGAATAAAGCAAAGTGCAGGCACTTTATATTATAATCTATTATTTATGCACTTATCAGTGGTGTGCTATTCAAAAGACACATCAAAATAGATATCTTAAAGTGTGTGGAATAGGATCAAGTAAGTAGGATCCTTAAAGATTTCTAAAATGGGATATTAAGAGGGCATTACTCACCTAAAACAACTTCTATTAAAATCATGTAAGCTAGTTATTATTGGCCAAATCTATTAAAATACAAACATGCATTGGTGTAAAGGTTTAAGAAGTGAAATTTATTTGAAGGAAAGTAGAGATTGGTATCTCTACCCATTCACCCAATAAAATTGGATCATACCTTTACCCAATGGGTTTTAGAATTCATTGAAATGATAAATCTACCATCAAGCACTAGATAAAAATGGATCCTCATGAAAAATGAATACTTCACAAGGTGGATGGAGGAAATAACACTCAAGTAAGCCAATGAGATTTCTATTTTGGATTTAAATGAAAGCCTTATAGTAATATTTGACATTTAATCCACCATCATTTTTAATAATGCATTAGCTTTTCTTAGAACCAAAATCAAAAAATGGGTGGTCAACCACAACATCAACTTGAGCACTTCCTTAAACTATTACCCTCAAGGTAATGGTTTGGTTGATTCCACCAAAAATAACTTGATTCACATCATCAAGTAAACCATGGAGGATAACCAGTGATCTTGGCACACCAAACTCAATATGGCCCTCTAGGCAAACCAAATAACACTAAAAAGGGTGCTAATAAATTTGCCTTTTATGTTTTTTTATGGGAAGGAGGTGAGGATGAATACATCTCTTGAGTTTCCTTAATTATAACTAGACCATAAAATAGAATTACATGAGATATATCACAAAATAGTAAGGTTGTCAGAGATAATTGATCTTGAGAAAAGAAGAGTGCAATCTATGTGCACTATGGAGTTTTGATAAGTGTATAAAAAATACATTCAATAAGAAAGTTATTTCTATAAGCTTTAGTGAAGGAGACTTCATACTCAAATGGGATGTAGATATGGAAAAATCTAGGAATCACACAAAGTTCAATGCTATATGGAGTAGCTTATACACCATAACCAGTTTCAAGCAAGCCAACTCCTTCCAACTTGTAAGGCTAAATGAAGAAGTGTTTCCCATCCCCATTAATGAGATTCATCTCAAGCACTATCTATAATTATCATGTATATTTTTATAGAGTAGTTTAGTTTCATATTTATTTCCTCTAAGTGTTGTGCCACATTAGTTAGTTATTTTATTTCCTTAAGTGATTTAGAATGTTTATTCTTGTTCTTTTCTTTCTCTATTTTATTATGAGGTGAACCTCAATTTAGTATATTTAGTAATAGGCCAAGTATCTTGTAGCTATATTTTAATTTTAGAATTAGGTTTTTTCATTATTTTTATGACTCCATTCCCATTGGATTACTTCAAATTCTATTGGATTCTTGCTTAGTAGGAAATCAGCCTATAAAGTCACCATAATGTTGACCATTTTTGGTCATCATGGAAGAGCAACATACGAATTATTTTCAAGGATTAAATATCACTCACATACTTCTCAAGACTTAGTTTATTATGTGTAGTCACTTGTAATCCCAAAGGGAATTTCTATGCTTAAAATATCTAAGTTTTAGTCTCCCAACAACTCTATTTTTTTAAGGAAATGCTTCAAAACTTGGCCATTTTAGGGGTTTTTCTTAGTGACAGATTGAAGGAGTGATGAGATTAAATTTGATGGTCCCCTGGTGATGTTTTTGTGGCTTCTTGGGTTTTTAGTTGTATCAATACTCTAGTCTAGTCAAATAATGCCACATGGTAATTATTCATAACTCTCAATAGTCTTGAGCCCTTTTAAAATTCCTTTCGAAACTTAGTAAATTTTAAGAAGTTTCCCAGTGGCTCTCCACATCATTAATTCTCTATGGTATCAAGTTAGTGAGATGCTTTGATGAATCACAATTCATGCAACTTGGCATCTAAAAACCATATTTATAAGTTTATATCTTCTAGGATAGAGGGTCAGGAGGATGATGTCATGTGGTGAAATCTTACTTCACTATAGAATGAGTAATCAACATTACATTTGAATCCTCATCTGAGGAAACTAAGGGCATGAAGGATACACATGGAGGTGTTATGCCCCAGGCACACATCAATAGGAGTGTGTAGCAAATAGGATAACACTAGTTGGCACTTGATAGAGTGTGATTGATAAAGCTTGGGAAAGGGGTAGAAAAATAAGAAGCTGCTCAATAGACCAACTAGAAAACCCATAAAGTGAAGCTTGAAGTGAATAGGAAGATTATTTGGAGGCCATAGACTATGGTCAAGATTCAATGGGTTGAAGGGGTGACATGGCCAAGTAACAAAGGAGGTAGTATATGGAATGGTGCCATGTCATCAATGCACTAGACTAAAATTGATGACCCATCTAGCCATCAAGGCTTCCATAAGAAATATTTTCACAATCAAAGCATGGTGGCTAAAGGATCATAATATTATGATATTAATGACTCAAGAGGGCATCATAGTTGGCATAGTAAATTAGATTGAGTCTAAGTCTACTTAAATTAATGGTAATACAACTTATATTATTAAGGTGTGAGTGAGACTAGCATGATTAAATCATGACCAAAACATATAGGACAAAGAATCATCTTAATGATAATCATGGCATGTAATTCTATTGGAGTTGTTGCCAGAATCTAGATAATGCAAGTGCAATGGAGATGTGATCACACAAGTTGAAGCAAGTGCACACCACATAGATGCTAAATCAATTTGAAAATAACACAAGAAGATAGATTGCACAAGACAAAATGGAGAAAACCAAAATTTGATTAACATGAGATGGCCAAAGTGAGGAATACAAATAGGAGAGTACGTAAGTATCTCCTCCACAAAAGGTGGAAAAAGCACCCCAAGAATAGACTGTAACTCCTCCATGAAAGGTGGTGACAAGGTGCTAATAATAGAGAAGTAACTCCCATCAAGGGAGTTACTTATGACACCTATGACACATCTATGACACACACCTCCACATAAGCTAGCCTATCCCACAAATGTAGGCAAACTCCATGTATGCAAAAGAAATACAATTTCCCTAATTAATAAATAGGGAAAAATAAAAACCTACACTAATACCCCCCATAAGCGTAGCTTAGGTGGGCAGTGTGGAAATATAAAATGGGTCCCAAAAACTAGGCCTGATGAGGTACCCATGTATAAATGCAATCTCCCATAAGATAGATAAAAGGAGAAAACCCATAGGAAAAAACTCCCCCCCAAAAGAGAGACATAAAAGAAAAGAAGAGGCTAGAAGCCCCCCCTAAAGATGATGTTACTACAGATGTGGACCGCACCCCAAGAAGAGCTCATAGATGAATGAACTTTCTCTCAGTGAAAGGTTTGGTGAGGATGTCTATAACCTACTCTAAAGACTAGAAAAATATCAATTCAATGACCTGACTATGAATAAGATCTTGAATGAAATGCATGTGAATCTCTATGTGCTTGGTCTGCTAGTGCTGAACTGGATTCCTGCAAATTTGAATGGTACTCTGGTTGTCACAATAAATGATTATGGGCTACTTGATAGGAATGCAAAACTCAAAAAGTATCTCTTGAATCCAAATAGCCTCAATAGATGCATTAACAACTCCCCTGTACTCTACCTCTGTAGATGATATAGCAATAACATTCTGCTTCTTGCTAGACCAATTGATAGGACCAAAACCTAGAGAGAAACTATAACCAGAAGTGGACTTGTGAGTCTATGAATCACTAGCCTAGTCTAAATCTGTATATCCAACCAAGTCAACCTCTATGCCAAATCTATAATGAATCCCATATCTATGTGAACCCTATATGTAATGCAAGATCCTCTTAGCTTCTTTCCAAAGCAACTCATGAGGTTCCTGCATGAATCTGGAGACAAGTCCCACTGTATATGATATGTTGGGCCTGGTGTGAGTCAAGTAGATGAGACTACCAACAAGTTGTCAATATCAAGTGGCATCAACCAATGGTGAAGAACAATTAGCCTCAAGCTTGACTCTTGATAGAAAGGGAGTCGGAGATGGCTTGCAATCATCCATGTGAAACCGAGCCAATAAGTCAAGAGCATACTTAGGCTATGCAAGAGAAATCCCTGAATATGACTGTGAGATCTCAATGCTAAGGAAGTAGTGCAACAAACCCAAGTCTATCATGTCAAATCTATCCTAAAGAGATGCATTCATCACTGTAATAGCCGATGAAAAACTCCCGGTGATCAAAAGGTCATCAACATATAGAACTAAAATCAAGAGCGAATCATCCTACCACAAGAAGTAGACATTGGGATCATAATGGCACCTAGTGAAAGCTACTATGAGAAGGAAGGAATCCATCTTGGCATACCAAGCTTGAGGGGCCTGTTTGAGGCCATACATATATTTCCTAAGTTTACATACTAAGGAAGAATCTTGAATAAATCCTAGTGGTTGTTCCATGTAGATCTCCTCCTCTAGGTCTCTATGAAGAAAGGCACTCTTCACATCCATCTGATGCAAATCCCAACCATGTGATATGGAAATAGCCAAGGTGAGTCATATAAAAGTCATCTTTGCAATGAGTGCAAAGGCCTCTGAGTAGTTAATGCCTACCACCTATGAGAAACCCTTGGTGACCAATCACACCTTGTAATTATCAACCAACCCATTTGCTACAAACTTGGTCTGATATATCCACCTAAATTGAACCATCTTTCTTCCCTTAGGAAGTAAAGTCAAATCCCAAGTGTGATTTTTGATTAAGGAAGAATATTATTCCTCCATAACATTATCCCACTCAGGTACCCCCGATGCCTCTCAAAAAGTCTATGGATCCAAAACTCAAGCAAATAAGGCATGTGGATCTCTCTGAAAATCCCCCTAGTACGTCTATCATCTATGGGATCTCCTACCCAAGTGCCAACACTCTCAAGTGTCTTTCTAGCCCAAAGTGGCCCAAAAGTGGGTGAGTCAAGTGATAAATCTTCATCCTCTAACTGACTAGAGGTGGATGACTCTACATCACTGTCCTCATTGTCTGAACTTGAAGAAGAAGATGTCTCTGGCTCAAGAACCTACTGTGGTTGATCTGAATCTGATGAGGAATCATCATGAAGAAGTAGATCTGATGAGGGATAAGAAGTGTCAAGTGTTGAGTCTCTAGGACTCTCCTGAAAATGGACACTTCTCTCGATGAACAATCATGAGTGACTAGATCTAAAAGGTGATATCCCTTAATACCATCTGGATATCCTAAAAAGATGCAAGGCTTGGACTAATGTTCCATAGCTTTACATTTCTTCTTCAGAATGTGGGCCATGGCTAGGGATCTGAAAACTCTAAGGTGCTCAACATCAGGTTTCCTTTTATGCCAAGCTTTAAAGGGTGTTATCCCTTTCAAAGCTTTGTGAAGAATCTTATTTTGAATGTAGCAAGCACAATTGATGGATTCGGCCCAATACTATGGTGCTAAGTATTTGGAGTGAATCATACATCTACCCATCTCTTTCAAGAACCTATTCTTATGTTATATAACCCCATTTTGTGAAGGATTGTAAGTGACTATGTGCTACAAATCAATCCCCTCTATGATGCAAAACTACTCAAACCTGATGTTGACATACTCCCCTCCATTATTAGTTCAAAGAACCTTGATGGATTTCTCACTTTGTTTCTCAACAAGAGCCTTGAAGTCTAGAAAATTTTCAAACACTTCAGACTTTTGTTTGAGAAAATATATCCAAGTGTACCTAGAGAAATCATCAATGAAAGTGAGGATGTACTTGGCCCTTGTGAAAGATGGTTTGGGAAAGAATCCAGATACATCACTGTGGACTAACTCCAAAGGTTGTGAAGCCCTCCAAGCTTTGCCTTTATCAAATTTTGCTTCAGGATGCTTCCCAAGGGAACACCCCTCATAAAGTCCTTTTGAGAATTGGACACGAGGCAAGCCAATGACCATGTCATTTTTGTAAAGTTGCTCAAGATAGCGGTAGTTAAGGTGGCCAAACTACTCATGCCATAATTTACTAACTCCATCTAAATGAGTTAGCAATAATGTTAGAGAAGAATCTGATGCAGAATGTGAGAAGGTGTATAGCCTTGCTTGGTGATTTGACCTACCCATTGCCACTGTAGTATCACTATGCAACTCCCTGATAGCCACTGAATCTGGTGAAAACTCAACTCTCATGCCCTAACCATTGTGAGTGATTTGGTACACTGATAGGAGATTGGTTGAAAGAGAAGGAACATTTAGAACATTGTTGAATGTTCCTCCTTCCATTTCAACTGACCCTCTCCCTGTAACAAAAACTGATGTGTCATCAGCTAAACTAATTAAAGTCATACTACAAGGCTCTAAAGATGAAAACTCAACTAGTGAAGAGCCCATGTGGTGAGAAGCACCCGAGTCGATGGCCCATGAAGATGTAGAAGCTACTATAGCTACAAGGGCCTTACCCTTTTCTTTCTCCTTACCCTTGCCTTTTGCCTTAGTAGAATCTTGGGTAGATGAATTCTGCTTGATGGACTCAGGAACACCTATGTTGTTCTTCTCTAGAAGATGAGTTAGGTGATCTATTTGTTTCTTCATGCATTTGTGTTCATCATGCCCTATCTTTTTAAAATAGGCACACTTAACCTTCTCCTTCTTAGGTTTAGCATTGGAAGAGGAAGTCTCAGTGTTGTTTTTAGTAGGATTGGTGTTTTCTTTCTTCTTTTCTTGGTCCTTATTCTTTTTCTTCTTCTCCTTTGTTGAAGTCTTATCCTTACCATTTCCAGCTATCAAAGCTTGGGGTTGAGTAGACTTCATTGTGCCCATTTTAATTAGCTTATCTTGCTCCCTAGTCAAGTTGGAAATGAATGAATCCAAAGAAGGCATTTTCCATGTAGTGCCACGGGCACTTTTTGTGGCATGGAAAGTGGAGACAAAGACTGAATAGCTTGGACCTAACTTTGTGAGAATAGAAAGTATGAGTTGATCATCTTTTTTCTCTATCCTACATTCTTTCAATTTTAATCTAAGGGCCTTAAACTTATTGAAGAAGTCCTGTAGGGTGTCAAAGTTGCTAGGACTTAGACTTATGAGTTCATTTTCGAGCTCATGACCTCTGATCTCATCAAGCTTTCCAAATAAATTTTCTAAGGTGTCCCATATGTCATTGGGAGTCTGGGAGGATTCTAGATGGAAGAGAAGTTCTGGAGACATAGACAAGCTTAGTAATCCATAGGCTTCATCACTATGGTTGTACCACTTGACCTTTTCAGCATCAGTGTTGGGTTTTACTTTAGTACCCATGGTGATTCTACACAACCCTTTGCATCTAAAAATGATTGAGATTTTAACCTTCCATTCATGATAGTTGAAAGGTGTTAGGGATTTAAGTTTAAAAGAATCCATTTTTAGCTGAATTTAGGTGAAGTTGTGTTGATTGTAAGTTGTGACATTATGCAGAAAGGAGAATGAAAGCAAAGATTTTCAAGTTGTGAAAAGTAATCACACCCTCCCAAAATATTGAGCCCCCCAAAATATTCAAGTGCATGCTTAAAAGACGTCAGACTCATTTGAGAATGCATCTTAGAGCAATCAGTGCAAGACTAAAGCAAACAGGACGTCGGACTCGACCGAAAATGCATCCCGAGGACCCAAATTTTTGGCACTTTATAAACTAGTAAGTTTTTGATAAATAACAAGCCTACACTATGGATAATTGAATTACAAACACTTTTTCAAAAAATGGCACCCAAATCTGAGCTACCATTTACAAGATATTAAAGGTTCAATTTTCCCGTAAACTAGTGTTTTTGAAAAAAAACACTAAAACATTAAAAAAATGCCTATTTTGAGAGAGAAAGTGGCCTTCCAACCACTCATTGGATTTGGAATAGAATGAGGAATCCAAAGGAGGTTTGTGTGAGGAGGAATTGGTCTCCTTCCAACTCGGGCCTCACCTTTCATCTTCGATAGGAGAAGATACAAGTTTTTAAATGAAAACCCCCAAATTACAAAACTGTCTATAAAACTGAATATTCAATCAAATTGACTGATTTTTGTTTTATCAAGTCAATTTTAACTTAAAAAAATGAAGCGTAGACAGAAATGAACAGCTGGCCAAGCATCTAAGGGTCCACATGGGACGCCAAGTAAGGAAGGGGCACCCAAAAGGGCATAGTCTAGAATTTATGTTGCAGAAAAGACAAAAAATAGACCTGTTGGAAATGTCATACAGACTGGTGGCACCTTGCTGGTAGAAAGGACTATGGTGTGGACCAGAAGATGTTGTAGAAGTTGGTGCTGCTAAGGTTGGCACAGACTTACAGACCAAAAGTGTGCGCCATACGGCTTGCAGACTTGGAAAGAATGCTGCTGCTGAAGCTTGGTGTGGCAGTAGAAAGGAGGCGCCTTGCTGAAGGAGTGATGCACCACTTTTAATAAAGAAATTTGTGCCATTTTAAGGGAAAAAATAGCCTATTTTGGATGTCGTACAGCTGACGACGTGGCTAGAAGGAAGGACTTCTGCTGCTGGAATTGAGGTTGCTTAGAGCTGCTCCTCCCTCTGCTCCTTGCACACAACAATGGTGCCTAGGCTAAATACTGAACCAGCCCTTGAAATGAAGACAACCAAGACACCCAAAGGCCAAGGATTTCAAGATGCAAGAAATGATACCAAAAATGATATTTTTAATTATTTTAGATCAGATCTAGAAAATAGAAAAAACAAAGAGAACTCCACTCCTCTTGATTTCAAAATGAACTAAAAGCATAACCATACACATGATTACCATTCTTACTCTGATAACATATTAGAGTTGTTGCCATAATCTGGGTAATGCGAGTGTAATGGAGACGTGATCACACAAGTTGAAGCAAGTGCACACCACATAGATGCTAAAGCAATTTGAAAATAACACAAGATAAATTGCACAAGACAAAATGGAGAAAACCAAAATTTGATTAACATGAGATGGCCAAAGTGAGGACTATAAATAGGAGAGTACGTAAGTAACTCCTCCACAAAAGGTGGACAAAGCACCACAAGAATAGACTGTAACTCCTCCTTGAAAGGTGGTGACAAGGTGCTAAGAATAGAGAAGTAACTCCCATCAAGGGAGTTACTTGTGACATTCTTATGACACCTATGACACATCTATGAAACACACCTCCACATCAGCTAGCATATCCCACAAATGTAAGAAAACTCCATGTATGCACAAGAAATACAATTTCCCTAATTAATAAATAGGGAAAAATAAAAACCTACACTAATAAATTCAACATGGAGTAGCATTAAAATTCAAAGTGATATAACTAGGCCAAAATATTCCAAGGCAATAATTCTATGAGATCTACAATCACATTCCTATGAAATTTAAAGTGATATAATTAGGCCAAAATATTCCAAGGTAGTAATTCTATGTGATCTAAAATCACATTCCTACATAGGAAACCTTTCAAATTTATCTATGGTTATTGATTGATTAAATATTGGTTGTTACACAACCAATGGGAGAAGGAGATGAGATGAAGTTTAAAATTCAAGCCAGTCATCAACATGCCTTGAGGACACAATCAGAGTCCCAATTACATTCAACCATCTTCATCTAATTTTTAAAAATATCATGTGTCTCAAATTCTTGATATTTAATTAATTTTCTCATCTATATTTCTGATCATAATCAATAACTCATGGGCTTCTCATTGCCTATAAAATCCTAGGTATTTCATTGTAAAATTATCTATGTTTTTAGGCATCATAATGATGTAAAAATATACCCTCCACAAGCCCTCTCCTTGTTATAACAAAACTTTACTCATTTAACTTTTTAATATTTTCTTAGGCCTTGAAATTAATGAGAATTGAATCATCTTTCTTTCATGCTCTATGTTCTATGTGCACTAACAGTTATTGATATTCATCTACGAATGTTTGTCCCTTTCATTATCATCCTCCCTTTTCACCTATACACATAATTGGAATCCTATAAAGGTCATAAAATGTGTATACATGTTTCTACATAGCATTTATTTGTGGACCATTTATTGATCATCCTAATGTTGCATTCTGTTCCCATACCTTTGTGCAAAACACTTATGTAGTGGGTGTCTGACTTGAAGGCTATGTGTTTTATTTCCTTAGTTTTATTATGACATCAATTGGGTGAGGTGATCAATCTACTCTTGGTTTATCACCATTTACCTTTTATAAAACCTCTTAGCCTCACTCCCTTTTTCCAATCTAAATATTAGGTTTAACATTAGTCATATGTTTCATTTCTACTCTTTATAGGTCTACATGCGAGTCCTAAACTAGGTGCACTTAGATTAGAAGGAATATGGCCTTCACTAGAGGTTCATCCCAAGGAACACAATATTCACATGGCTTGGGGATTTTTCCATTGTTTCAAAGAGATATAAGATCTTATGTATGTGTTGGTAATCTCAAATACACTTGTGGCCCATGCTTATCCCTTCTATACCTTATGTTAAGTTCTTGCACTTTGTGCCCATAATCTATCACCCCCATGTAAAAAAATATCCAAAGATGCATGTTTTGAATGATAAAATTTCCAAAATTACTTAGTCCACACCCTATTTAGGGGAACATTATGGCTCTAATTTCAAAATAAAATACTCAATAACAATTTGGTCAAATTGATGAATAAATAATTATGTAATATCTTCATGAGAATCCTAAAAACATTGACTCTTTATTATATGTTTGTAGAGATGAAAAATATAAAGGATATTAAGATAGTATTTACCATGTTTCTACTTATAATATTACATCCATTCATATTTCTACACCTTTTTTTAATCTATATGTCATCATCCTTTGGTTTAGGAACATCACTTGGTATCTAAAAACTACCTATTCCTATGCCTACTAATAATATTGGTGTAGACACAAGGATGGAAGACTATTTAAATTATTCCTCTAGTTCCCATGTTTTATTGGTTCATCATAATCTATGACATAGGCATTTCATCAAATAATTTGACAACATTAAATAGAGATCAATTCTATTGTATTAACAAAAAAAATACAATTTAGCTTATGCCACAAATTGGCTTATTCAATACATAAAATGGAAGAAAATTACACTATATACTAATAGTCTATAAATAGACCTCTACCCTCACATTGGTATCTCAAAAAAAAAATTACAAATTAATAAATATCTAAAATATAGTTATGGTCTTCTATGTTTTTCTGTAGTTGAGATCCCACCACTAAGAAATCGGAGCCAATTTGCTTTTGTAGATGTGATTAGAAAAACATTTGGAATACCGTAATGCCTCTATATCTTCCTTAAACATTTAATTATACATTTAAGTCATTTTCATGTTTAGGAAATCTCAAGAAAAGGACAAAATCCATGTATGTACCTAAAAGTGTTCTATTCAATATTTTTGGACTGTGTGAAAAGAATAAAAGGACACTTTAATCTTAACCCAAAACCTATCAATTTTTTGTAATCATTGAACATTTATTATTCATTGGAAAATTTTCACAATCTATTTACACATGGCATACCCTCTTGAGATCCACACATGCACCAAAAATTATTTAAAATAAGAAACTATGCTCCATCAGGATTTGTATTCCCAAGCACCATAGAGAAATGAAATAATGAAATTCAATGGGTATTTTAATTTTGGCTAGTCCTAGTCCTAATCAAAATTTCATTCCCATGAGTAACTAAAAATGAATGCAAAAATATTCCTTACGTCATCATATTCCAAGCTATGTTTGTTATTGCATGATTTTACTCTTAGACACTAAGACCCAGATGAGCTTTGATTCTTAAGAATCTCAGTGAAATGAACATGCATATCCAAAGACTTATCTAGGGAGGTGGTTCTACCTATAACTATTATCGATGATAATAATATTTATTAACAAGTTGAGTGTGTAATATTTAATATCATAGAATACAACACAATATTCTCCAAACTACTTTCAATCCCACGTGGGCTTTGGATCCCACAATAAAGACTTCAAAAATTTGAATTATGTTCCAAATGGAGAATGAGAACTGATTTACATTGAAATTAACAAAAATAACTCATTGATACCAATTTGGGAAGGAAATATTAATACCGAATCAAAGATGAAGTTTTGATTACAACTTCAACTTTACAACCTAAAAGATGAAGTATTTACATTCAAAAGCACCAATGCAACTGATCACTTCACAAGATGATGACATAAACACAAAGGAAACACAAATATATAAGGTGAAAAATTAAATCCAAAGTTTTTAACTAATACATGAATGATCCATAACAATAATGGACAACATGGAAATCAAGGAATAACCTTCCTCCAAACCAAGCACACAAAACAAAGGTGAAATCAAAGCAAACAACAAAAAGTAGAATGCATTATATTTTTTTATACAATATTACTCAAGAACATGAATGTTCCTTCATCAGATACCCAAGTTTTGAAAATGTGATCTTTGGATCACATGGATGGGATAAGTAGAAAAACTACTTTTTTGGTCATGAGGCAAAGTGACCATGGCATAACCCATCATAGTAAATAAATCATAAAAATAATTTTTTTATTGCACCATTTATAGATCCTAAATGTTGTATTCTCCTATTATATCCCCATTTTTATTCTTCCTCTAAATCCTTATTGTTGAGAAGGGTTGTCATTGATGTCAAGGTTGATGTCATTTTATTTCAAGGTTGATGTCAAGGTGAATCTGGTGAAGATGCATGGTGAGTGGTCTATGAGATATGAACTATGTGACAAGAGATAATTTGAAGGAAACATAATTTATATTTATTAATAAATAATTTGAGGGAAACCTAATGATTATTATGAGGTTGATGTCAAGATTCAGGTCATTAGGGTCAAGTGCTTAAGTAGCCTAAGCCTAGCCATGTCATGAAGAGGCATGTTCATAAAGATGAATATATAGAGGTATGACATTACTTGAGAAACATGTAAGGAATGTGATAAAGGTGTATAATCATCACATATTATTTCAAGGTTATTTATCAATCTTCAAGTGTTTGAGAAGCCTAGTCATGACATTGGTCATTACATGGAAAGACCTAGTGAGAAGGTTTGAGCATGATGACCTAGTTAGATGGATGCATAGATGCATAAAAGACTATATAAAGTTGTTTGAGCATGAATTTGAGGCATTGGATCACTTAAGAGAGTTTCAAGGTGAGCATATAGGGGTGATAACTTAAGTTTAAATCTACAAATAGACTAGTTCTAGACCTTACCTAACCTAATGAGGTGTCATGATGTGTTGTCAAGGCCTATGAAGGATTTGAATCAATGTTTGAACATGAGAGAGGTTTTTATGAGTAAATTAGAGAGCACATGAAAATAATCTTGACGGTTAGTTTCAAGGCCTAATGTGACTTTCAAGGCAAGGTCTAAGCAAGCAAAGAGATATGGTGGTCAAATGAGGTATGAGATTTTGTTTCTAAGATAATAATGAGCATGTGAGCATTGCTAGTAGTGTGATAGATTCTCCCAAGTGTGTCGACCAAGTTTGAGGTTATGGTTTGTAAGAAAAGGGTTGAAAAAGTGTTTTGAGGTCTTTTAAGTGCATAAAATGAAGGGTTATCAACTTGAGAATAAATTTTAAGTGTTTATTGTCATGTTTAACCTATGCATGAGAACCTATTCTATTCATGGTAGATGGGGAAGGGTTTTAACTCAAAATTCTAAGCATTGGTTTCTAGAATGAGGGGCTAAGCTTTATGAATGATCATTAAGATTGGAAGATGGTTTAAACCATAAAAAAACCCTAATAATTTTTGGAAAGTTATCAATGATGTCTTTAAGGTGGAAAATAATGTTTATGATGTGTCATGCATACTAGAATGACAATGATAAAGTGTGATTCAATGTGTTTCAGTGTTCCTACATGTTTCTTCAATGTTTGACTTAGTGAGGTAATTTATGGATGATATTGATGGTATGGACATGTTTTAGAGACCCTATATGGTGTTATGAGTGCTGAGAGTGATTATGAAAGTAAAAGGAATTCATCAGAGTAGTTATATGAGTGTCTAGTTTCAAGTAGTCATCTTGATAGACAAGACTAAGTATGAAATTTGATGACATCATATTTCACATGTGTGAAGGTTTTAAGAGTAGTTTGATACATGAATGGGTTTACCTATGAAAGGTGATCATGTAGATCAAATTTTAGGTCATGAGGTTGAGCGTATAAAAAAATTTTAAGGTGAAAAGTTGGCGTTCGAGGTAGAATGCAATGGTTTATATACTTAGCCAAATTTGTAAGAGGAGATCTAATGGTGAATGTCCAAAATATCTAACAAGTGCCTAATATGATAAACATAGATCCAATGTTGAGAATATGATCATGAAAATAGATATCAATGGTGTGTATAAATTTAATATTTCAAAGGATGATTAAAAGGCATGTGGGGCTACCAAGTGGTGGAAGTTCATTGGAGACTGACTGTAGGGTACACAAAGGGCACGTGGGACTACCAAGTGGCTTGATCTCAAAAGTAAGGATCTAAGTTCAATGGTGAGTGATGAAAGGTAAACACCATGATACTCATGAGGATATTAATATAGTACATTTGATAAAGTTTACAGGGGACATGAGATGAAGACATGAGTCTACAATTTTTGCATTACACAGTGACTGTTGGTATTTGAATTAGCAAAGGGAAAAACTAGTCTACACCATTTTGATAATATCTTTTGATCTAAGAATAATTTGTTGATGAATTAAAAATTAAATTTTAGGACTTAAATATGCATGCATAAAATTTTATTAGAAGGTCTGAATGTTTTTAAATTTGTATACATTGAGCTTAAAATTTTATTGTGCTTATTCATGGTGTTACTATGTATAAGACTATTTTTTGAGTAAATCATGCTTCAACATAAGAGTTTTTGGGTGGATGTATCAATTTTAAGATGTTTTATAGGTCATATGGAGTGGAACCATGTGTTTTAAAGTGATATTGTGTTATTTTTTTGCTTGATGAAGTGCTAAAGGGGTAATAGATCTCCATGAGACCTATAAGGGTTACTAAGGCCCAATTAAAAGGTTTAGTTGCTTAAGTGTGATCCATAGATGTTATGGATGACATATGAAAATGAATGTGAGTTATGTCTTAGAATGATATAAGTCTTAAGGGTTAAGGAAAGTATTATGGCGAACCTAGAAGTTGATATTCATGAAGACTTTATAAAGAGTGAATGCTAAGGTAATGGTTTATGAGACTAGATGTTGATGAGTTGAGAGAACAAAAAATAGAGGTAAAGGAAAGAGATCAGAGGGAGTGTGCCTAGAGGATGGAATAAAGAATAGAGTAGATTGAGGATGAGAAAATAATTATAGAGTGATCCAAAAAGGGTGTTTGTATGCATTGCTTATATGAGCAAGTTTGAGTGTGTGTGAAGAGTTAAAAGAGAGGTGTTATACATTTTTTCTCCAATTAGATTGAAATGCAATCAAATTTATGGAGTTGTTGATTTCATAGATGTGTGGGTGCTCAACATTTAGACCAAATGGGTGATTGTTAATACTTAGGGATAGGTGCTTCTTGTGAAGTGGGTGCTTCACTAAAAGGTCTCATGTTTGTGATCATCTTATAGGACAAGTAGTCCATGTGTTTGTAGGCTTGAGAGTGGGTTTTATTCCCCATGAGGGTTTTTCATATAATTTATGTGTTGTTTATTTTATCTTGAATCATCTTTGTTATTCATTGTTATGAATATCTTGTATGTTTTATGAATTCTTGTGGTCATTGATTAAGAGTTTGAAAGGATTACATTTGAAGTTTAAAATATCTTGCATCATTGATTCACCCCCCCCCGCCCATCTTAGTGATTATACCTCTAAAAATTGGTATCAAAGTAGGACCTTCATTGCAAGTTTAACTACTTGAAGGTGTCATATGTACAATGAAATACAAAGAGGAAGAGATTTTTATTCAAGATGAACTAATATGTGCTTTATCAGAGCTCAAATGTTTAAGAGAATAAAATGAATTTCTAAAAGAAAAGATTGAAAGATATAATAACATGAAAGGGAAAAAAAATTCAGACCTGGCTTCCTCTATATGTCATGATATGCTTGAAATTATTGATAATGTAAAGACACAAATAAGAATAATAGAAGCAACAATCAAAAAAAATTAGGTTGTGGTTGATACAAATTTGAATCAAATAATGGATCAATTGGAAGGTAAAGTTATGAATTATATTGATGCACTTTTATCTAAAGACAAGCATAAATGTAGCTCTATAAAATAATCTATGGATGAGATGTCTTGGGGTATTGATGATCAAACAAAAGGGGTGATTAACATGAATAACTATAGTTATGTTTTCAATGGACACTACTATACTTTTAATGAATATGGTCATAGATATAAGGATTGTACTTACTCTCTAAGGATAAGAAATGAGGTTATATTATATAACTACAATCAAAAAGGACCTATAGCCAAGTATTGTAAAAGGGAATTTTGGAAAAATGACTTTCAAGTTATTGACACCATCAAATGGTTCAAGAAAGACAAAACAAAGATTCAAATAAAGAAGGATCAAGACTCAAAGGAATAATCCATGTCTATACAAACTACCTTACATACTCAAGAGGATGAAAATAAGAAATGGTACATAGATAATGGATGCTCAATTCATATGACATGAAACAAGAGTGAGTTTGTTTCTCTCAAAAAACATAATTCAAGTTCAATAAGGTTTGGTGACAATAACTCTACTAACATAGTTCGTAAAGGCTCTATAAGTTTGGATAATGGTCATACTAGAACTAAAAATGTTCTATATGTAAAAGGTTTCAAACATAATATTCTAAATGTTATCCAAAAGTGTAAACAAGGAAATGTTGTGACTTTTCATGAAAAAAGGTGTGAAGCGAGAAGTTACAAGTATGAAAAATTAGTTTCAAACATTCATAAGGTAGATAACAACTTATATGTATTCCATGAATCCATTAAATAAGAGTGATTCATGAATTAATTAGAGGAAAGTTGGCTTTGGCATAAAATACTTAGACATATGAACATTGATAATTTATTAAGGATAAATTCAATACAAATAGTGAAGCATATGCCTAAGATCACTAAGATTAATCACACTCTCTACAAGGCGTACCTTTATGGAAATCATGTCAAAATAAGATACAAATCTAAGGAGCACTCTCCCATAGTACCAATAAATTTGATCCATATAAACCTTTGTAGACCTATAAGAACTCAAGGCATTTAAGGTAATAGATAATTTATGTTATTAATTGATGACTTCACTAGATTGAATTGGATATTTTTTCTTAAAGAGAGATCAGAAGCTTTTGAAAAATTTAAATAATTCAAAACTCTTATTAAAAATGAAAAAAGATCAAGAATCAAGTGTGTAAGATTAGACAGAGGAGGTTACTTTTGGTCTTATGAGTTTGATGGCTTTTATGAAAAACAAGGAATTATAATAAAATATGTTGTTGCTAGGAAACCCCAATAGAATTGGGTAGCTGAGAGGAAAAATATAACTATCCAAGAGATGCATAGAACCATGCTTCAAGATTCCAAACTTTTAGATGGTTTTTGGGAAGAGGTTACCAATACATTTGTTTATATCTTAAATAGATGCCAAGTTAGATAAAATGGTGATAAGATTCCATATAATATATGGAAAAATAGGGAAGCTAATGTCAAACATTATAGAGTGTTTGGGAGTAAGTGTTTTATCAAGAGGAATGAATAAATCTTGGAAAATTTGACTCAAGATATGATGAGGGTATCTTCTTGGGTTATTCCTTCATAATTTATACTTATATACGTTTCAATAAGAGACACCAAAAAGTTATTAAAATCTCTAATGTGAGATTTGAAGAGGTAGATGACATCAATAATCCCAACTTACAAATAATTGACACTACTGAGGATGTTATTTCAAATAATGAAAGCATACATGATCAATCAGATGATGAAGAGGAAGAAGTAAGATGGGATACAAAAGCCCCTTCTAGGAGAATACAGAAGGATCATCTAGTTTCCTAATATAGAGTAGGAGGAGAAGGTTGATCAATTAGAATCAATAATACACAACTTTGTTATCCAATATTTAACCTAAAACTTTATTAAAATCTAGAAAAGGTGACAATTGGACATTGCAATAGAGGAAGAATTTGATCAAATAGTAAAAAATGAAACATGGGATTTGGTTCATAGGCCAAAAGACAAAAATGTGATAGGAACTAAGTGGATTTTATAAAACAAGATGTATAAGAAAGGAGAAGTCATAATAAATAAGGCTAAATTGGTGTGTAAAGGATATGCTCAAGTTGAAGAGATAGATTTTGATGAGACATTTTCTCCTGTGTAAAGAATGGAAGTAATTAAACTCTTTCTATCATATGAAAGATTCAAAGGTTTTAAATTTTACCAAATAGTTTTAAAATATGCATTTTTGAATGGAAACTTAAATGATGAAGTTTATATTGAGCCACTTGAAGGTTTTTTAATGACAAGTAATCAGGACTATGTTTAAAAACTAAAGAAGGATTTATTTAATCTTAAACAAGCTCTTGGAGCTTGGTTTGATAGACTAGACAAATATCTATTGAGCCAAGGCTTCAAAAGAGGTATACTTGACATCAATTTATATATCAAGATAGATGGCACTCATCAATTACTAATAGTAGTCTATGCTGATGACATAATATTTGGTTCTGACAATGACAACATGAGTACAGAGTTTATAGATGCTATAAAGGTTGAGTTTGAAATTTCAATGCTAGAAAAAATTTCTTTATTCTTAGGATTAAAAATTAACCAACTTAATGAAGGGATATTAATTTCACAAGAAAAATAGATCAAAGATATACTAAGAAAGTTTGAAATGTTGGATTATAAGCCAATGAGTACTCCAATGATCACTAGATGCAAGTTAAGTAAACAAGATGACTCACCAAAAGTTGATCAAACTTTATACATATCCATGATTAGAAGTCTCTTATACTCTACTACTTCTAGGCCTGATTTCATGCAAGAAGTGGGCCTTATAAGAAGGTTTCAAACTGATCCTAGAGAAGCTCACTTGAAATCAGTCAAAAGGATCTTAAGATATCTCAAGATAAAAATAGAGTATGGTTTATGGTATCCTAGGAGTAAATAATTTAATCTAAAGACATACAGTAATGCAAATTGGGTGGGATTTGTAGATGGTAGGAGGAGTACTTTTGGTGGTGTCTTCTTCATGGTTGAATGCTTAGTGTCTTAGCTAAGCAAGAAGTAAGCCTCTATATCTATATTAACTATAGAACTTGAGTATATAGATTTTATTTCCTATTGTACTCAGGTAATGTGGATGAAACAAACCTTGGAAGATTATAAGGTAAGACAAAATGGACCTTGTCCTATCTATTGTGACAATACTAGTGCAATTAATATCTTTAATAAATATGTTATGTATTCAAAAACTAAGCACATTCCTATTATATATCATTTATTAAGAGAATAAGTAATCAAATTATCAAATTAGAATATGTGTCTACAAAATAACAACTTGTAGACATTATGACTAAACCATTGACAAAGGCCACATTTGAGTATCTAATAAAAAGCTTAAGAGTCATCTCCTTGTCTATAAATCATTAAAAGGTCATTTGAGTAGGAGGAGAATGTGTTGTCATATGGTTGATATCATGAATAATGTCTCAGATTTTTGTATATGACAAGTTGTGTATGTCATGGAGTTCAAGTATTCTGAAGATGAGATGGTTCCATGAGAGTGATTTGAAAAGGTTCTAAAGCACAATGTCTTGTAGCGGATAAAGGGAAATTATTTTATTCCTATAAGATAAATATGATAGTTATTAATTTATACTTCAAATGTTTAAGTTGACCTAATATAGATATGATATATTTTAGTGGTTTCATAAGAATATTGATTGTGTGTGTACAATGTTTGAAGTGTTACTGGCAGACCTAGTTCATTGAGAATACTTATTAAAGATGATCTTTTTTAGATAGAAAATGGAGTTAGGGGGAGATAACTCAGATATTTTGAGAGGATTGAAGAGATGTGAATAATTTAAGGGGGATTCCATCTTAATGTTTTCAAGTCTTTAGGATCAGAACATGAGCCCATTTTGTCATTGTGTCAAAGGGGGATAAAGTTATTAAAGAGAGAGATAGAGTTTGAGATTAAGATTTGTATTGGTGTTGACATCAATGACAAAGGGGCATATTTTTTGAGAGTTTTAAATGATGTATTCAAGGTGGATTAAAATTTTTATGAGGTGTCATGTATGCTAGAGTGATAATGACAAAGTGTGCTTCAATGTGTTTTAGTGTTCTTACATATTTATTCAGTGTTTGACTTAGTGACATAATTGATGGATGATATTGATGGTATGGACATGTTTAAAACACCCTATGTGTTATTATGAGTGATTAGAGTGATTATGGAAGTAAAATTAACTCATCAAAGTAGTCATATGAGTGTTTAGATTCAAGTAGTCATTCTGGTAGATAAGACTAAGTAGTTTGATGACATCATATTTCACATGTGTGAAGGTTTCAAGAGTATTTTGATACATGGCTAGGTTTATCTATGAAATTTTATCATGTGGTTAAAATTTTAGGTCCTGATGTTGAGTGTATCAAATTTTATTAAGGTGTAAAGTTGGCATTCCAAGTAGATTGCAGTGGTTTATATACTTAGCCAAATTTGCAAGAGGAGATTTAATGGTGAGCATTCAAATTATCTAATGGTGAACATTTAATCTAACATATGTAGATAAAATTGTGAGTGTATAATACTATAGATATAAATAAATGGTGTGAGTGAATTCAATATGACAAAGGATGCTCAGAAGGTTCATGGGGCTTCCAAATGGCATAAGTTCATTGGAGACTAATTGCAGGGTATGTAGAGGGCACGTCGGGCTACCAAGTGGCTTGATATCAGAAGTGAGGATATAAAATAAATGGTGATAAATGCAAGGTAAATAATAGGATACTACCAAGGAGATATATGTAGTGAATTTGAGCAAGTTTTTAGGGGACATGATATGAAGACATGAGTTTGCAATATTTGCATTACACAGTGATCGTTGGCATTTGAAGTAGCAAAGGGAAAAATCAGTCTACAATATTTTTCTAATATATTTTGATCTAAGAAGAATCTTTTGATGAATTAAAAAAAAGATGAAGAGGAATTAAAGTTTCATCCATAAATTTTTATTAAAAGGTCTGAATGTTTGTAAAGTTGTAGATATTGAGCTTCAAAGTTGACTATTTGTTCGTTCATGGTGTTACTATATATAAGACTATTATTTTAGTAAATTATGATTTAACAGACGAGTGTTATGGTGGATGTATTCATTTAAAGATGTATTAGAGGTCATATGGAGTAGACCCATGTATTTTAAAGTGATTTTGTGTTCTTATTTTTCTTGATGAAGTGCTAAATGGGTAATAGGTCTCCATGAGACATATAAGGGCTACTAAGGCCTACTTTAAAGGTGTATTTAATTAAGTGTGACTCATGGATGCTATGGATGACCTATGAAAATGAATTTTAGATATGTATTAGCATGATATAAGTATTAAGTGTTAAGGAAAGTATTATGGCTGACTTAGAAGTTGATATTCATTAAGACTCTATAAAGAGTGAAAGCTAAGGTAATGGTTTATGAGACTAGATGTGGATGAGTTAAGAGAGAAGAACATAGAGGAGAAGGAAAGATATTAGAGGGAGTGTGCCTAGTGAATGGAATAAAGAAAAAAATATATTAAGGATGAGAAAATAAGTATAGAGTGATCCAAATGGGGTGTTTGGATGCATTTCTTGTATGAGAAATTTTGACTGTGTGAAGAGTTGAAAGACAGGTTTTATATATTTTTTCTTCAATGAGATTGATATGCAATCAAATTTATATAGACTTATTGATTTCATAGGTGTTGTGTGGGTGCTCAACATCTAGAACAAGTGGGTGATTTTTCATACTTATGGGTGGGTGATCCTTTTGAAGTGGGTGCTTAAATAAAAGGTCCCATGTTTGTGATCATCTTATAGGATAAGTAGTACATGTGTTTATAGGCTTGAGAGTGGGTTTTATTCCCTATAAGGGTTTCCCATATAATTCATGTGTTGTGTGTTTGATCTTGAATCATATTTATTATTAATTTATATGAATATCTTGTGTGCTTTATGATTGTTTTGGTCATTTATTAAGAGTTTAAAATGATTACAATTGAATTTTGAAATATCTTGCATCACTGATTCACCCTCCCCACCTCTCGATGATTGTACCTCCAATAATAGTGACCCAATATGAAATAAGTTATTATAAAGTGATCATAATGGATTGGTATGTATAGTTAAGTGATTTATTTTGTATTAAACTCTCCCAAGCACCTCCAGGTGTGATTGGTTTGTCAAGTAAGTGGGCCCTATAGACAAGTCTTTATTTCTCAAAGATTTATTGTAGCAGTTAGATTTGACCAAGTCAAAGTTGATAAATGGGTGGAGGATAAATATTTATACATTTATTTGATATACATGGTGTTTTTTGAGTGGGATCTAGACCTCATGTGTGATAAACTGGTCATACAAGTTGACCAGTTCCTAATAGGCCTAATGGTACAAATAGTGAGAAACCCAAGTAGAAGAGAGACGCTGATTAGGGATGTGTTATAATGGATTAGGGATGAATCAAAGTGAATGGATAATATATTAAATACTTATAATACATGTTCTTGTTGGATATAAGTTTTAGAGGTTAGTGAATATGATGTAAATGTTGCTCATAATTTGGCCTATCTATTATAGATGAGATAGTGAAGGTGTAAGGTTATGAGGTTGGTCTAAAATACCAATATTACCATTTAAAATTGTTATATTTATATATAATAATTTTATAATTATCTCATAATATCATCTAAATGAATTTTGATTCTTCTAAAGTGGTCATACAGGTGTTTAATTTCATCTTCACCATGACTGTGCTTCAAGGCAAACTGACAGTTTTGGTTAAGCAAGTTGCAATGATGAATTTTAAGATATATGATTTGATATAATGAAAATAATGTATATTATTTTGATATTTTGTAATTTTATTTCATATACATGTTTTTTATAAGGTTTTATACTTAGTAAAATTAGTGAAAATGTTGAAGCCAAAATGGCTTGTCTGACAGAGTAAGGTTTGTAGGAGAGAAGGTCAATAAATTGGTTTGTAAGACCAATAAGTCACATTAGATATTATGATATTTTTTTAACATTTTTATAATTATTTTTTAATATCATATTAATTAATTTAAATTCCTTGAGTGTGTGCTTTTAGGTGTCATAATTTCAAGTTTATATGACTATGTTTTGAGACTAGTTGGCAGTTTTGAGTGAGTTATCTATAGAGAAGAGTTTGAGTCCTTTTACCATGAGTTATGAAGTATATATAACATGGTGATGACCCTAATTTCATGGATATTATTTATTTGTTATTAGTTTCCATGTTTGTTTGTAAAATTTTTGTTTATGCTTTGGCTGTTCAAAATAGACTTTTTAGGTATGCACATGCCTATTTGTGAACAGTGTTAATGGTGTGATTCAAGTGGTGGTTGAAGATAAAATTGTTATGAATAATAGATGAGATTATAATGAGTATATATATGTGGAATATTATATGTTACTTCTATGTGAAGTGTTTTAAATTTCTCCAAGGAAGGCAAAGTGTAACGTGTCCTAAATAGACATAATAAGATTAGGTCTCTATGAGACCTAAAGGTGAGATAAGGCCTAATTGAGGTAGGTCAGACCTAAAGGAAATAAAATAACATTTTTTACATGTATATTATATTTCCTAATATACATCTCAAGGTTTAACTAATAGGTCAAGGACATTTGGCCGACTAATAAGGATATGAACAAGAGACTTATATAAATACTAGGCAATTTTAAACTTATGTGTGAGTGAAAAAATGAAGTGAATAGAATAACATATTATATAGTATAAGGTATTTTATACCATCAAAGGAGTGTATAGGATCTATTATTAATAATTGTTATAGGTTTTGTTCATGAAAATCAAGGTCAATTGAACTAATCAAGTAAAAAAGAGGACTAGTTGAGTGAAGAAGCCTAGAAGGAAGTTTGAGAGGGATAGAAGAGAGAAGAG
The DNA here is from genome assembly GCA_037957365.1 of Torreya grandis. Lineage (NCBI taxonomy): Eukaryota > Viridiplantae > Streptophyta > Pinopsida > Cupressales > Taxaceae > Torreya > Torreya grandis. The sequence goes on along the minus strand of JARHVA010000026.1, from coordinate 3,941,795 downwards.
ATGAAGAAGGAGATAATCATCTATTGTATGAGAAAAAAAGTGTTTTGAATTTTATCAAGGGTTTTAGGTGGATAATTTTCTGTTGATTCATCTAGGGGGTTGGTTTCTCCTTGCAATTAGGTGCTTAATAAAGCCTAGCTAAGTTGGGGTTGGTGATCCATGTGAAGTTGGTGATTCGCTAAAATTAGTGTTTTTATTATAGGAATATAGTACATTTATAGATATAAATGGGTTTTATTCCCCTTGAGGGTTTCCCACATATGTGATGTGTTATTATATTTCATGATATTATGGATTGGTGTTTATGATTACTAAATATTTATGCTTGTTTGACTAGTTTATGATTGCTTAAAGTGAAGTTGATAAGTAAGTTTTTGATTATTGATTCACCTCCCCCCTCTTGATCATTTTTATTCTAGGACTTATGGTATTATAATCACCACAATATCTCTCCTTTATGAGATTTGACCCATAATATACTATCATCCTCTACCAAAGGCATAAATATCTCTAGATCAACTCACATGTGGGCTGAAATCCACTCTCATTTATCCACCACCACCAAGATGATCTATTATTCACCTTACTCTTTCATGTGGGATTAGACCCACCATATATTGACCACATACTTATAAATACCAATTATATTTATTCATGACTTGTCCAAATAGTTTTTGGATAATTTGAAATATTACAAACCACCATTTGTAATTGCTCTTTCATGGCTACAGTCTCATATATCACACTCAATCTCAACATAATTGAATAAAAATATGATAGGTAATCCAAAAAATATCCCATAACATAAAAAATCACCTCAAGGATAGTTATTACCTTCGCATCATTCATTTTATTTATTATTATATCAAGTAACATGTATCTCATTTACAATTTCAACTTGTTCTTCACATGTTAGGGATTTTATACACATTAGCAGCACATCCTTCCAATTAGTGAGATCTAGAGACCCACTCTCCATAAAAAAAACATCACATAATTTATATTATATCAAACTAAAATTATATAATTCATACAAATACATGTTATAATATTGTTCCATGTCAAGCTCAGGATTATCAAATCCTTCACTTTCCTTCTGCCCATTTTCTAGGATAATATTCAGTTGTTCTAGGGACAACTCTCCTTCCACACACCATTTAAAATGAACATTCACATGAATATACTCTTGAGATAAAACATTTTACCATTTTTTTCACACTATATTGTCTCTTAATCAAATTAAATACACTCCTTTATGGTTATAATATAATCACCAACCATCTCTTGGTTAACTTCTTCACTCTGCATCTCTTACCAATGAACATGCTATCTTACACAAAATTTAATAATATTTTATGCTAATATATATATAGATAGACCTACGCAATGATAAAATACATTAGGGTAAACAAAATCTCCTTAAAATAAATTATCCACCACTTTACTCCAAAGGCATGTTGTCCAACTCCTTTCTAATTTTATCATGTTGCTCATGTTTTCTAATCTCATTATGGGCTGCCAATGGCACATTATCTACAAATCTCAAGGTTTTTTCACCCCATATATACCTATAATTTCATCTCTTTCACATATTTTATCCTTCACCACCATCTCCTTGTTTTCATTTGTTTGCACAACCGCTACATCTAGTGTTTCTTCCATAGAAACTTGCAAATATTTTTGGCTATAGTTTTCACTCACCTAAAACTTTACATGGATGAAATATTCACTCACATATATTGATTTACTCAAGGAAAAATGTATCAATCCTTGGTTTTCCTCAGCATTACTAACTTTAAAAATAAAATTTATAATTGGATTACCATTATGAACCAAAGTCAAATCATCATTTTCCCACTCATAGAACTTCAAAAAAAATTTCCCTTAATAATACAATTGGTATTAATATTATGGTGAAAAATTTGTCACCTCTATATCCTCATCCATGAGGATGTCTTCACCCATGGGATGCTCACAAATCTCACACCCACTACTATACTAAAAATAAAAAAATAGGATCTACATATAGAATTTTCACCTCTATGTTGTCATTCAAGACAAAATATTCTTCCATGCACCTATGCACATCCATGATACTTTGCAAAGTATTATTTTGTTGCTCATATGACAACTCTCCATATATATTGACTATCTTAGAAATATTATTTTTACCAATACTCTCAAGCCTCTTCATATAAAGTTTCCCAAACCATCCCGACTATAAATTTAGGTGAACAAATTGACCCAACATTTTGGAAACCATATTTCAAAACTCACACACCTTCTTCTTACATTTCACTTATCTACTAAATTATCTATATTTCTAATATACTAATACAAATCCACATAGTCGCTTATATGCAACCTTCACCCTCATGAGGTCAATAATATTCTCATGTAAAAAATACATCTCTAGTTAAACTATCCAAGTCATGATTTGTTATAAAATTTCATTTCAACAAAATAGAAAATATCACCAAATGATTTATCTCTTTTCTACACCAAAACCTCAACTAGTCTCTTCTATTTATTGTAATATTTTATTCGACTTGCTAAGTATCTATAAAAAGTATATATATATACATATATATATATATATATACATATATATATATATATACATATATATATATATATGTATATATATATATATATACATATATATACATACATATATATATATATATATATATATATATATATATATATATATATATATATGCTTGTAGGTAAAATAACTCCACCATAAAATATTACTTATCACCATCCCATGCAAATACACCATCATCACTTTTTCAGTCGTTCCTAGAACACTTTAAACATCTTTTTCAACTCACATATGTCATGCTTCCTTCTCTTATGTGCCACCTCTCACCACCACTCACTAGGATTATCTTTCATAACCTGAAATAGACTTGAAATTGAGTCTCTCATAACTCCCTAAATATTTTAGAAGTTCACACACCTACAAATACCTATGCCATCTTCTCAACAACTTACATCTTTATGTAGACTTCTCTCTCACATCCTAAAACACAAAATGAGGGGTTTTTCACACAAACAAATATAATAAAACTACCTTTCTCTAATAACACTTGGTGTATACATATGGATGGTATAATATTTAAATTTTAACTCTAATTTTTCATATTCTAGGGGTTTACCATAATCCATTACACACATGAATTTAATCAAACAACATAATATAGAGAACAATTCTATTACATTAACATAGTGGAATAACAATCTATTTGATGCCACAAATTAGATTATTTAATACATAAAATGGAGGAAATAATTAAAATATATCCTAATTATATATACATAGGAATATTCCCTAACATTTATATATTGACCAACACTTTTATAGACCAAGAAAGATCCATAATATAGTTCTAGTCTTCTATATCATTCTCCAGCTAAGAGCCCACAACTATGAAATGGAAGCTAATTTTATTTTTTAGATAGGATTAGAAAATCCTTAGAACTCACCTAATGTTTCTCTATATTCCTTAGACATTTTTTAATCCATTTTAGGTGTTTTCATGTTCATGACATCTTTAAAAAGGGTAAAATGCATGTATGCATCTATATGTGTTCTATTCAGGCTTTTTGGACTATGTGAAAAGAATAAAGGACACTTTAATATTAACCTATAAATTATTGGTTATGTGCATTATTTAAATATATCTTAGTCCCTGGCATAATTTCACAATATCTTTACACATGAAAGACCCTGTTGAGATCTACATAGGTGCCAAAAATTGTTTTAAAAAAATAAACTAGACTCTATCGGACTTTGTATTCCTATGTACCACAAAGAAAATAAATAATGAACTTCAATAGGTATTTATATATTGACTCAATTCTAGTCCTACTCAGACTTTAATTCAAATGATAAAATAGGAATTAATTAAATAGTGTTCCTTACCTAATCAAAATCTAAGTTATGTTTGGTACTACATACTTTTGATGTGAGACACTAAGACCCATACAATCTTTGATTCTTGAGAATCATAGTGAAATTAAAACTCCAATCTCAATACATATTTGGGGAGGTAGATCTAAATATAACTATTATCAATGAAAATAATATTCATTAACAATTCAAGTGTGCAATCCCAAATAACATAGAATATAACACATGATTCACCAAAGAATAGTTTCAAACCCATGTGGGATTTAACCCATAATAAAGATTTTGAATATTTAAACTAAATTACAAATGGATAACAAGACCCAATTTACACTGTAGTTAATTATAAGAACTCACCAAGACCAACTTGGGAAAAATTAATTCTTAAGACCAAATCAGAGAATAAGTTTCAATAAAAAATGTAACTACTAAAAGATGAAGTATTTACATTCCAAAGTACCAATGAATTTGATCATTTCACAAGATGAGTGTTGAACATACAAGATGATGCCATCAACATAAATGCAACACGACCATCAAATTTGAATCAATGAAATCCAAAGTCATGAAAAAAAACATGAATGAGCCATAACAAGAATGGCCAACACAGAAATTGAGGAACAACCTTCCTCCAAACCAAGCACACTAAATGAAGGTGAAATAAAAGCAAATAATATAAATAATAATTCACTCTATTTTTTGTGATTCAATATTACTCAAGAACATGGATACTCCTACATCAACTACTTATACTCCTCTAATTACCTTTACAAATGATGTTCTTGAGAAAATAGTTCTTGCATTATAAGATAATCTATCTCAACTTGAGAAAATTATATCTCATGCTTACCTATCTATGGATCATGTTCCTTGTTACATAAACCTTTGGCACTATAAATTACATATTATAAATTAAAAGTTATGTTTTTGGATCCTAAACTTCCTTTCTATGAATGCAAAGGTAAACTTGAAAAAAAATTATTTCCTTCCATCCATCTTGAATGATAATTTTTTAGTAAATATATTTCAAAGAAATATTTAAAAATATTCTATTATATGGTTCCATGATCTTCCTCTACAATCAATAAATGATTTAAATCCTTTATAAAATCCATTTTTAAAATACTTTTTCATCAACATTGCTGAAAAGTTATCATATGCTCAAATTATAAATCTCAAGAAAGGGTATAATGAAACAATAAATGATAATTTGATAAGATAAAAAAATATGATATAAAAAATGTCAAATCAAATTAATTATAATTATCTCCAAGATATATTTACTCAAATTTTGTTATCTCTACTTCAAGAGGCAATTATGTTTGACACATTCTAATGTTTTGATGAGTTATGCCATATAGTCAAAGAATGTGAGATCAAGTTTCTTACTTATAATAAGATTAAGTATTATTCAAGTTCTACTTTTACAAATTTCAAATTTCAAAGAAATCCAAATTATAAGAGAAAACCAACTAAATGCAAGAATGAACCTAAAATTAAAGCTAATGTTATCTCATAACCATCACAAAAGCTTCAATTTCAATACCAAATAAGTATTCAATTCTCAAGGTTACCTTAACCTCCTCATGTATTATTACAAAGGTTAATTTAATGAAAAATTATAAATCTTCCTCCACCAATGGAAGTTGATATTTCTAGATCAAAATCTTTTTTTTATGGAAACATATATTGTGACTACCATGGATGTATTAGGCACTCTAAAAACAAGTGTTTCAATCTTAAGCATAATCATAAATATCTTATTTATGAGAAAATTATTGATATCGGTATACCTACCAAAGAGGCTAAGATACAAGCAAATGGAAATGGGAAACTCTAACCTTAAAAAGATCTTTTTCTTATCATGAATAAAAAACAATTAAAATTATGAGGTACACCAAGCATATAATTATCAACCTTCCATTTATACATATGGTAATCCATTTTATATTATAATTTAAATATTTATTAACAATCAAACATCTCATACTATGATTACATTTTATGATAGTGAAGTTGTAGATGATGATTTAGATAGACATGCACTCTTTAATAGAATATAAGTTGACAACAAACCCATACACAATGTTATGATATAAAATGGATCAAGTGAAAAAACATGCACCAAAACACTAATTTATTCTCTTGGATATTTATATTAATATTTACAAGATACTTATAGAGTCATAAAACCACTTGATGGTCCTACACAAGAGACTTTTGGACATATTATCTATACCGTTACAAATGGTATCACTCATAGTGACCACCTCATTATTATTCCTATTAAATCATGATCTAAAATCAATTTCTACACCTACTCAAGAGAATGATGTAGTTACACAAGAGAAGATTTCAAAAATAGTTTATGAGAATGATTAAAGGCACATAGTCATAATTAGTTTATGGTACATTCTCTTGAATAGAAAGTGGCTTCCAAACATAGGTCTTCATCCTATATATCATCACAAGTTATTCATAATGATTCATAATAGGTAAAAGTTGCTCCATATATGCATGAGGATACAAGTTTATAGGGACACATGATAAATTATTAATAGGGGTATATTACAATATAATCAATGGCATTTGAAACTGGCTTTTCCTTTTTATAAAAATTCATTTCTTCATATCAAGTAGTTGGGTATGCATACACACCTCCCATTATACATATACTTGGTTAAGTTGTTTGCATCTTGTGTTTTTTCACATAAATTATTTTCTTTCACATCCTTTATAATTATTCTATTCCAAATTCCCTAGAATTATTATAGATATTAGATCTATATTTAGTTTGGACACTTGACCCATTGATTTAAAAACTAATTTGAACAATCCAAAACAATTATCTTACATAACTTTCAATACTCATTCTTTATGGCAAATAAACTTACTTATTATTAAACATATATACATGCTAAGGATTTCATTTAAAATTTCATGATCAATCTATGTCACTTTTACATAAGCACACATATTTATTCTTATCATTCAGGTTATAATTGCTACGCTTTATTTCCACATAAATTTGGGGCATATTACTTGCCTTACCTCTTGATTACATGGTAATTTTTCCACCTCATTGAGTATTATTCGAATCCTTAAAAATTATTCTATTTTCAAAGCCTTATTATATTTTAAAAAAATTTCAATTACATATTTAAAAAAATAAATAAAATAATTTTTTTTAAAAACATTCAAATATTGCATAATATTAAAAAAAAACAAAATATTTTCAAAAGTTACAAAATCAAGACCTAAAATCATTTTTCAAATATTTATAACTTACTTATCTACATATGTTATATTGGTATATGCATATTTCATTTATCTTTAAGATACACAATGCTATCTCATGAGGTATATGAATGTGATATATGAAATAATTTAGCATGGATATTTATGTTAGGCTTCCCTCATTACTCAACAACCTTGGTAAGTAGGGGGATATCTTTGTTCATAGTGGAAAAATTAATAAGTTGTATATATCCATAACATTATTTATCATGGTGATCAATATATCATAAAATTTTCATGCTAAATCACTCATAATTTTCAATTTGTTTATTAAATATGTTATTTTATAGCAATGACATGGATCCATATGCTAGATGTAGAATACTTTCATTTTAATTATAATTACTTTCAAAGTTTATTAAATTTAAGTTAGAAATTACATGTATATTTTGTGAGGCCCATGGCCTTACTTATGCAACATTTACATAATATTTATTGTGTGACACCATCATGTCACTTGTGTGTGGGCCCTTGGCCTTGTGTTTGAAAAAATATTTTTCCCTTGTATGTGGTATTAATTCCTTACATGTGATCTTATATACAAATTTCATTCTATTTTATGACATTACTTATGCATGATTATTGTTACTATGATACCATGATTTATATCATGCATTTCTACTACTTACTACTTATCCTATTGTTCCATGATCTATAGCATTTACATACTAATGTGATTAAAGGCTCTATTTATCTAACATATTTTAAAAAAATTATTCAATATTACATCTTACACTATTATGTACAATCAATTAAACTATGCCAATTTTATTACATTATTACATATTTAAAATATTTTTACAATTCTCTTTTGAGATAAATGAATTTCATACTACATATCTCATCTCAAAATGGGAGCATCACAATGGGCTAATCTTAAGAATGCAAGCCCTCATGATAAAATTTGAGAATTATGATAGTATATAGATTTCACAGTTATATTTGATTCAAAGTTTCAATATAAATTTATAAATACTTGACATATATGCATGGGCATGTGCATAATTTTTGTAAGATTACAAGTTTTCAAAACTTTCAGATTAAAAGTTACAAAACTTTCAGATTACAAGTTGAAATTTTTTTTATATTATAAGTTGTAAAAGTTTCAAATTGCATGTTTCAAAAATTTTGGATTAAAAGTTTCAAATTTTACAAGGTATAAATTTAAAACTTAAAAAATCACTCAATATCAATATAGTAAAAATACATGGAATATGATACTTATTCATGTCCATGTTTCTAATATATAAATATAAAATTTATAAATATTTAAATATCAAAGTTTAAAAATTTAAAATGTTTCAAATATAATCTAGATCCATCTGCAATAGTGTGATTTGTCTCAATGTTACAAGTGGGCCACATTTGAGTCTAGTGACATCCAAAGTTTATGGTGTAATTTTTAAAGATGTAGCGAGCCATAGTTATTGGTTCCCCCCTTAAAATATTTTATAACATACCATATAAAGTCAAATGAGGGTCCTAACATAAAATATTTCCAACTCAACTACTTTCAAAGGTTTTAACATTGAGACTTGATCACTCTCAATTTTTCACAAGTTCAACAATTCTATTAATGCCTCAAAAAGGGGTAAAATGTTTATTTATTTTTAAGTTACAAGGAAATTATATTATATAATATTCTAGGTGTATATCTTCCTTGATATCTTTTCAATTTAAAAATTCAAGTTGTAAATTTTTAATTTTCAAATATGGATGATAACTACTTTCAGATGCATTATTGTAAGTTTGACATTAAGGCATCTCACATGATCTAGCTTCACATCCAAAGATAAAGTGTGTGTACACACTAAATTTATATGTAATTTAATCTAGTAATTTAACTTAATTACATTTCTATAATAAATTGGGGTCAAATGTGGATACTTAAAAACTAATCATCAAGTCCTTGATAATTCTTATTCTTGACATCTGTACCCCTGCTTAGTCTATTCACCATTTTTCTAATTTACAATCTATATAGGAGCCTTAATTATATATATAACATTAAAAAAACCATACATACATCCCTTATTATATCAAATTTATCCTTATTCAGCTCATAGACCTATGCTAATCATTTCCCAACTATCCCTAGTCTTATTGGACAAGTCTAAACTAGGAGGATACTAACACACTACGACCTTATCCATCTAGTACAACCTTGTCCTCCACACTCCAAAAATAAATTTTTAAATTTTATCCATTTAATATTACCCTTAACACACATTTTTGAATGTTTATTAGTAAAAAAAATTTCAAAATATTCCTCTATATAATCACATCAAGGCATATGCAAATACAATCAACATCTATCAAGAAATCACTTGGCACACAAAGAGAAAAATAACACTATTTATTATTATTTCAATTATGAAGCATCCTAATAGTCATAGAACAAGTTTTAAGAGTCTTTATTTTATGTCAAGGGATTTCATGACCTACATGAGGTATATCAGTACATAGAGCTCAATAAGTAGCCTTCATAAGTAGTTGCACAATCCCAGATTAATAAATCATGAATATAGTCAACTAAGATGTGGGTATAGTAAATAATCAAGGTTACAGTACACTATTGTCTTCCTCCTATAGTCTTTTCCCAAGAACCTATGAATTATTATTTTTATAACACTATTATGTTTTTATCTTTTTTTACATAGTTTTCACTTATAGTCACCTACATAGTCAGATCTATTATAGTTTTGACAAACACTCTCAAGTTTTCACTTATTGTTTTTATCAAGTTTCTAATTTAATTAAATGACATATTTTAGTGTATGATACCACATTTCATTTTTTGATATTTTAATACATTTAATAGATTAACCTAACAAAAAATGGTAAAACAATAACAAGCTAAGTACTTTAGTCTTCTTGGTCATTTATATTAATAGAAAATTCTAATTAAAAATATGATTTAAAATCCACATATATGTAATTTATACAATTTTAATGCTCATATTTTTATACTTTTTGAGATAATTAATTCAAAATAAGGTAAGATGTTTATAATAATAATTCTTCATGGTCGAATAATAATAATGTTCTCACCAACATGGATATACCTTGACTATATATGTTTCCATACTCCATCTCTTGAATGATTGTCTTATATCCATTATTTATCATAGATTTGTTAGTGTCAATTATAATGAAAACTAAAATCAATTTATACAAACATTTTTATAGTCATGGAATTGTGACTATAACTACATATTACAAAAAAAATATCATTAGATCTCTCATGCCCTTACTTCCTACCCATGCAATATATCATAGCCAAGCATATATCATCCCAAAGGAAGTAAAATTCTAGTAACTCTTGGAATAAAATAAAAATACATTATATATATATATATATATATATATATATATATCCTACAAATTCATACTCAGATCACCTATAGATTGTCATAAGGTTCATATGTCATAATTCTAGTGCTTAGATAGGGTTGTTAATAGTGGAGTGTCACATGGAATGAGTATCATACAACCTACAACACATAGACTTGTAGAAGTGACATGTGAATGATCATTGTCACTAAATAATAACTCCTAAATATTCTCATAGGCAAAAAATATACCTCCACTCACATACATATATTATTTCCTAGAACAAAAAAAAACATAAAAAAATATTATTTTCTTGATTCAAAACAATGAGTAAAACATGTAAAATTTTGAAAAAGAAATTTTATTTAAAAATGAGTTATAATCTAGATTCATCATGTTATAATAATCTATTTACAATGTTCCAAGTATAATATGCTTACCCATAATAAAAGAGAGAGTGAACATGAAAATTACTCCATGGAAAAATAACACAAAGTATTTCCATAAATAATACTTTAATGAAAACTAATGGAAGGTTAGAAGGTGAACATATTGATACCAACACATCCCATTTCATAGAAGAAAATGGAACCTATCTATTATGAAAATTAAAAAAATAATAAGCACCCAAACTAAGCCTTGATTGATCATTACTAGTGTGAAAATGCCAATGATTACTCCATCTTGATCAATGAAGTATTATATAATATCACTATTAATTATATTTCACATTCGAGAACCAATCAAACCTCATTTTTGTGTAAGAAACATTTGTCCCATTGCACTTTTAAAAGGTTTTTATACTTAGCTATTTTTGGGGTGCTAACTATATTTTTACATAAATATCCTTTGTGTAGGTTTTTTCCCAAAGTCTCAGTCTTGGAAGCCAATTTTACATTCTCATGGGAACCTTTTAGTTGATAGGTAAACATCTATTTAATTACTAAGCCATTTTTTGACTTAGGACTTTTTCTAAATTTTGCAGTCTCGTAGCATTAGAGCTATTAGATCTTAGGATCCCAAGTCAATGAGGAAGCACCATGTGTTTATTGACAACTTTATGATATCATAATTATTAGAACCTAAGATCCTAAGTTAATGAGGAAGCACCACATGTTTATTTCCAGTACCATAGTGTTAGAGATGTTAGATTTTAAGAGCCTAATCCAATAAGGAATCACCAAGTGTTTTTTTCTAGTATCAATACATCATAGTTGTGAGAGATTGAGATAATGAGGAAGCATCATGTGTTTCCTACACATCTTATGACATCATATCTATTATAAATCTATGAGTCTAAGCTAATGAATAAGCACCATGTGTTTCCTATATGTCCCTTAACATCAAATATATTAGAGATTTGAAGCTTGAGACAATTAGGAAGTACCATGTGTTTCCTACTAGTCCTATGGTATAAGAGTTATTAGATACTAGGATCCTAAGCTAATGAAGAACTGGAAAATTTACAAGTCCTACAACATTAGAGCTCTCAAATCCTAGGAGGCTAAGTTAAAGAGGAAGTGATAAATGTTTCCTAATAGTACCATAATGACATATCTTCCATATCTTAAGATAAAAAGCCAATGAGGAAGCACCACATGTTTCTTATCAGTCTCCTAGTGTCAGAGTTATCAGATATCTAAGAAGATCAAGTGACTATAAAGGAGCAACATGTAATTTAATACACTTGGGTATAATAAGGTCCCATAATTCCTTGATAAATTTAGAATAGAGTACATATTAATACTCCTACTATAATAGTAAAATGCCACATATATGTAGTACATCTAAGATATCAACCTAGGTACATGTAGCCATAAAAATAACACTCCCCACTGAGTTTATTCATCATAAAACTAATCAATCCCACTAATATTATAATGACATGTGACCAAAATCAATATAATATATAATTAATGTGGCCTAATTATAGGTGTGTTCCTATAATTCTCCTTAATTTATCAACTAGGAAGGGAATATCACAATTTGACAGCTTGAGGAGTCCCATCACCACCAATCAAATATGAATGGTGCTAGTTTTTCAAATAATGAATTACTTGTAAAATTGGAAATGACTAAATAAGAGTCACACTATCAACTCATATATTAATTCAAATTATGTGATCCCACCAAATCTATTACTACATAAGATATCCTAGACCTCTATAAGGTCCCATTAGGATCAACTTTACCATTATTTTTTGTCTATGCACTCAAATCATTATAAGCCCCAAATTCACCCTAGAGATAATATAATACCCCATGTAAATGAATTATTCATATTAAACTCACATAATCTAAAAATGGTTGCTTTATCCTCAAATCCTACACCAAATCCAAAATTTTGAGACACTACTTTCCTATAAGACACCACTCAGTTCAAGCACTACAATGAGATATTTCAAACAATCAAGGATATTAAAAAACTAGACATAGATGATGAAGATAAATATGATGATATTGAATATGTAGATGAGATCATTGATATCATAGCTTTGGGAATACACACAACTGTGAACAAGATCAAAGTTTTCCCTTGTGTATACCTATTCTAAAAGCTTTTTCTCTCTTCTCAGTGTAATCAATATATTTTGAGGTCACTAAAAACTAGGATTAAAATTGCAGACATCTCTAGGGATACATTCAAGCAATATTATAACCTCTCAGAGTACACCATGACCTATAGAAATGAGTTTGTGGATGCTTGGACACATACCTATGACATCTATGATATCCTTACAGATTGAGATAAGGATTAGGATCATTCGGTCAACAAAGAAACCCAAATTTCATATAAAATTAGAACATTAGGAAAGGTGTGTATATGAGCATGATTTTGTTAAACTTCTTGTATGGGGAAAGTGATATAGTGCACATCAAAACTTTATGGATTACCCTTCTTAGTATAATGTTTAAGGGAAAGGAGGTCCCAAATTTGGAGAGTATAATCACATATAACCTCACTAGACACATAAATGGGGTTCACATAGGTGACAACTTCTATATGATGTCATATATAGTGGAAACTAATTTACACAACATTAAATGAGGGAGAGGAGAGAACATATACAGTTTATTTGGATCATCATAGTGGGGAGGTCAAAATGATAATTAGGGCATCAAATATATCTCTAACCCCAACTAGAGATATTCCTCATCATTTCATTAATGGGTGTCAATAGGATCCTTAATGCATGCATTGTTATAAAAACTCTACACCCACCATTTTTAAAACCACATCCATGACATATGTGAGTATTTATACGTAGTCATGTACCATATAATAAATAATAGGCCAATGTTAAGGCTCTTATATGAGATATAGGATTTACTATAACCCATAAACACCTACCAGAACTATAGGGATAGTATCATAATTATAGTGGAACGCAGCTGGGTGGCACTCTCTTATTATCATACATAATCTTGGAATACCTCACATAATATGATATTTCATAATAGTTCATCCATGGTGTAATTGGAGACTACCTTAACTATAAATATAAGTCTTATCTTCCATTCCCCATAATTATAGTGCACCATGAATACAAAATAATGCCTCCACTATAAGTCATAGCTCAACACAAGGACTCCTAAAATTTGGGCCACATAGATAATAAGTGATGGGATAATATAGGAAAAATATGAGCCCATGTGGGGAAGAATAAGGTAAATATTAACATTACTTACCACCATAAGGACCAACCTGATAATGCATTCCACCTCAACCCTACTAATGATGTAGAGTTAGTCATAAATATTAAATCATATCATTACCTAAAAGTTCATAGTCCCACTCAATAGTCCTTAAGGAGAGATTAGGTCCTCCATAACAAGAGTGTACATAGCTAACCATTAAGGTCCTATTGACCACTAAGAGACATTTTATTAAGATCTTGTAGGGATTCCTAAGAACTTTCACTCCACTAGCCTTGGCATCTACTACACATGCACCACTACCCAAGTAATTCAACCTCATATTTCTCATTCTCTTCATTTTGATAGTAGCCCTAAACCTATCCTAAAAAGGGAAAAATTAGTGACTCTCTCTAGTTTATCTATCCATGTTATGTTTTCCCCTACTTAGGTGATTCCAATGCCTAATTTTGTCATGTTCCTTCAGTTTATGCCTTTCTTAGCATGCCCAGTGTCTAAATCCCCCTAATTTAGAATACAAAAAAATGATGTCTACCATATACACCAATGTCATGGTTTGCACCCTGTATGACCCTAAAATTGACCCCATAATTTATCTTAGCCCTAAATAGAGCTCAGCTTCCTAATTCTCCTATGTTTTTGATGGTCTCGATAAGTGTACTTTCTATTACAACAATTACCCCTCCAATTATCCTAATTACTCTGATGGCTCCCATTACCTCTAGTGCTCTTAATTTTTTATCTCCCATATATTCCACCAAATCATTAGGCTTGTAAATATCCTCTCAACTCACACAATATTCATCATGGGTTGCTTATACTATGTCAACTTTAATGTCTATAATCTGGATGAACCTAAGCAAGAGACCAAATAAAATGTAGAGGTTGATTACTCCTAATAATCTTGTGACTCCTCTTATAGCATATATAGGTCATTTTTTAACAATTAATAATCTATAGCTTATGACCCATCTTGTATCATCTTCCCCCACCCTTGGGAAATCAGAAAAGTAAGCATGGATTGATCCCATTAGATATTTAGGTGCATATAAATTAGATATGGTATACCATGGAGATGCAAACATATAATTATAGTTTGATCATGTATTAATTATGATGAAAATGGTACTCACATAGAACTTTACTCAAGAAGGGAACCCTATGGTGTGGAGGACTAAAAAAGATCTCTTCTCCCTCACCCAAGTGAGGACTATGAATGGAGAAGAGAAGGTAGTTAAGGACCCAGTTTTAGTTTTCATTTCCACTATTGAGCTATTTGATAAGTTTATGGAGGATATTAATGAGTAGTTTATGACTCTCAAGTCCCAAGTTAGGATTACATTCCCAATGGGCCTAATTAGAAAATTAGAAGAAAAATTTAGAGTTGTTTATATCGCTTATGAAGTAAGTAAAGCTCTCTCTAAAAGAAAAGAGCTTATTCAAAGATCCCAAACCTACCTATATGGAATAATTCCAATGGACAAAAGTGAAATAAAATAGATCACATCATTCATAAGTGGATATTTCTAGAGATGAAGCTCATGCCACTCACTGACTTGAACTTATATAAAACATTCATGGGCACTATGATAAATTAACTTAAGTATTGGATCAAAGACATTCAAACCACCATCAGGCCCTTGAAGAAAATAAGGGATCAAATAATTTCATAATTCAAGGAGGTTAGCATTAAATTACTCTTCCACCTAGATAGCACCTTATTAATTTTCAACAAATTCAAAGTCAACCTCAGGCATTTCAAGGTATAAATGAAGAATAAGGTAGAAAAGGCGAATAGGGACTAAGCCAAAGACATTTTAGAGATCACCACATAGTCAAATATGAGTATCATCTAGGTAAATGAGGTGAAATTCTCATTGGAGGACCCTATTTGAGTTTAGGATAAGTGACTAACTTAGGTAGATGTTCTCTCCCAAGAGCCACCTATCAATTTTCCAAAGCTAAACCAAGAGGTAAATTTGTGCACATGCATTGATAGCTTATCAAAATTCCCCAAAAATTCAGGGAGTGGTCCTTGACTAAGATCAAATTGAAGATCTAGGTGATCTTGATTAGGAATGTATTATTTCACTTTGGGCTATCCTCTGTTTCTTGTCATTTTATGGGACTGTGGTTGTAATAATTAAGTTATTGTAACTATGTTGGACCATAATGTCCAAGAGTGGGATTTCATGCTTTTTAGGTATAGGTATCATCTCATTCCATATGTATGATGTTTTAAGACTCTTTTTTTAAGGTTGACACTTTTTTAATTGAACACTTAAGATTAATACAAGTTCTTATCTTTTTACTCACACGATTTTCATTTTCATGAATGTCTTCCAAATTATCTAATTTACTAAATATATTAGTGTTAAGTAGCTAAATTATTTATTTTTATGTAGGTGTATACATTGATTAGGATGAGCCTCAAAATATTCTTATTTGTATTTTAAAATTATTTCATTTTATTTAACCATGCATAGATTTATGTGTGTTTACCAATAGGTCTCATGTATGTTTATTCATTAAAGGATTTTGGGATTAATAATTAACTACTCCCTTTGAATCCCATCTATGTGTTATCTAAGTATGAGAATTTGTAAAACTTAAAATACATTGGTAAAAATATAGTAAGGCACATCCCCGGTTCTCAAGAACCATAATCATTTTGTGACCTAGAGATATTCCTTTTCTACCTTGCCTTACTTATATTTTGATGTTTGTTTATTATCATGTGATCCTTTCCCCTCTATTTAAAAATTGTGAAATGAATTGAATTAGGGACTGAATGGTAAAACTCCTAAGATTGGTTAGCTATTTATGAATGAGTTTTGTGTTAGTGAGAAAACAAGAATTATATCTCTAGTGGTATCATTGCATCTCTCAATGATATATTCCAAGTAGACTGTTCAATGGTACCCAATACCTATATCTCATGCCCTAGATTGTCTCAATATAAATCCTAAAATGAGAGGATAAAAGTCCCCTAATTATTCCTTGAGCTTCCTCACTACACCTAATCAAATAGGTGCACTTTGGAGAATGAGATCTTGGATCAAATAACAGTTTGAGCTATAAAGAGGGCATCCCTTCTCACTATCCAATGAGGATTTAAACCAATAGATAAATTTATATAAATATTAAACCTATTTTGTGTATCACTAGATCACAAGTTTGACCTAGGTGATGTATAATCTCACCATTAAAAATGCATAGGAGAACCATATCTACTAGAGGAAAACTAAGACCTTTCGTTACCCCAACTATATAGTCCTATCATTTTGACCCTAATAAACCATTACCTATGGTTTCTCCAATGGCATCATTGTTTGGGTCTACTATTAACATTCCATAGAATGTCCATGATCTAACTAGGAACCCAGATAGGTACCTCCCATGGTTCACACTAAGTGTAGGGTATAACATTGAAGAACATGAAACCTCATACAAAATTTCTCTTAGGTTTATGAATGTAGAACATGAGGATGTTTATTATATATTTTTCCCATTCACTTTGATGGGCATGGCCTATTATTGGATTCCTAAACCTTCCTTAAAGTTCCATTATGATTTGGGACCAATTCAATAACATATTATTAGCTCAATTAGGAAATTAATTTACTCAAGTGTGTTATACTAATAATTTACCTACATAAAGAGATCAAAATGAGACCATTAGGAATTTTAATGCTATTTTTTAAAAACTTGCAATGATACCACTAATAAACACTTGTGCATCTTTATCTTAGTCAACAATGAAGTATTACCTTAGGTTCAAAGTTAATCCCTAGTCCTTGCTATGAATAAAATATAATGCATACCCAAATAATCTACTAAGAATGGGTTGGACACTATTCAACACATGGTACAAAAGCTCAATATTATTTATTGGGTCTCCAAAGATAATTTGGAAGTATTAGTAGTGAAAATTTAAACATGAATTTCACCTACCATATATACAATTTTCCCCATAACCACTCTAATAACCAACCAAATCCATCACCCAATAAGCTACTCGATATTAACATTTATGAGTTGGCCTTTCTAAACTGATGTTATGTTCATAACATAAAACAACATGTAAACATTTAATACATTTTATTCTACAACGTTTTTGACATCTTACAAATGGAATGGAATAATATGAGGTGATTCCAAACCATTCGAATACCACTAGTTAGATTGATGCTCTTAGCTCCTCAAGATACCCAAGCACAACTATGGTATTAGAGACCATGGAGTTCCATATCCAAGAGGATAATGATCTATAAGAGGACACTAATGGGTTTCATGTTTTTTAATAATTCCAATATGGAAACTACATTATTAGGAATTAGGCATAGCATTATCCCCTTGCCATGTCCACTCCTCCTAACAATGGCAAAACTCCCTTGATCCTTGGGTAATAAATTATCTTCCACCTATAAAAGATAATATCCATAATCCCACTAAAGATACCCATCCCATTTATATTAAGACTAGATATAGCATATTAGAAGACATGAAGAAGATCAAATAAAACATCACATTACATGAGCTTGCCTAGATCATTGAGAAAAGATATCTCTTCCTAAAGTTCCTGACAGATAAAATATCTCATCCCAAACCTAATACTATTCACACCAACATGCTCATACATAATTAAAATGTTGATTTTCCTCCCTTCCTCCTCATGGTCTAGATGTTTGTAAAGAACTTACATAAATACCTAGTCGACTCTAGAGCCTTAAAAAAATTCATGTATTTTAGAATCTATTAAAAATTAAGGCCAATACCTATTATATTAGACAAAATATTAGTTTAACTAGATAAGTATGAGGTTAAGGTAATAATAAAGTAATTAAATGTGCATATGAAACTAGAGTCTATACCTAGAGTCCAGTAGTTCATGGACATCCAAATGATGTAAATCATGAAATATTATTAGATGCTTCTTAGTAGGGATTGGTATAAAAACCTTAATGTGTAAATGGATATAGACTTGTCTAATGTGTGGTTTCCATGGAGATTCATGGTCATTAAAATCCATGTTGGCAAAGATCTTAAGTTGAAATATGTGATCATATAATATAATGCAGTCACTAGAAATGTAATCATAGTATCCTCTGACAAAGGTGTTTACACTATATCTATAGAAAGTGTTAATAAAAAACCTATGATGATCCTATTTTTATAGGTCTATGGTCCCTATAATTTGATGGGTCTCATTATAATAAAGGTTTTAGATCTATAATTATTCTCATTGATACACAAGGAAAGTGACACCTAGATACTTATAGGCTACAATTCTCATGTACCAATAGCCTTATAGAATATTAAGCCTTGATCCTAGGGATATATTTCTCCATGAAGCATATATTCAAGGAAATAAAAGTTTTTGGGTCATCTGAGATAGTGATAATCCATGTTAGGATAAAATTCTAATGCATGTTGTCTTATCCAAAGAAACACAAGCATTAGGTCTGGGATTTGATAGAAATGTTTAATGCTTTTAATGTCATACCCATTACCAAAGAGGAAAACTAGGTTTCTAATTCATTGATATACTCTAATGCAAATATATCACCCTTAAATGACTTAGGTATGAATAATTTATTGGTATATCTTATACCATGCCCATCAGTCTCAGACAATGTAAAAAAATTTCAACTCTTCAAGGATGAATGTCACATATTAGACTTCCTTAATAATTTAGAAATATTTTATGCCCAATTTATAGATGAGGCAAACATAAATAGTTAAATATATTAGGATTGTGATCAATATGTAATCATGAAACTAAAATAGAACCAAGCTCAAAAAGGTATGATCTTCCTTATGTTTTTGACCTCAACAAGTCTCCACATAGATAAGAGAGACCAATATGCCTAGACAAACTATCAAGGGTTATAAATTTGGGATCAATATAATAACCTTGAAATTTTAATATTATACAAAATTTCACTCCTATAGAGATTTAATATCTCAATAAGTTATTGACATGTTATAGAGATGACATTTCTTGGGCTAATGGAGAACTTAAAGTCTTCAACCTGAGTGTAATCACGCATACCATCCCACTCAAATCAACCCATAAAAAGTCAATGAACCATAAACCCAATTATATTTTTACTTATCCATATGAAGGTTCATAATATCCTCTCAATTGGGTTCATTTTCCTAATCTACCATTTTACATGGGTTAATAAATTAGTGCCCATTCAATAAAAAAGTGGAGAAATCTGATTGTGTTGATTTCAGGACCCTAAACTGGGCCTCTAATAAGGAAACATACCCTTATTCTCCTTGTATGAGGTGATCAAAATGGTGAGTGGATATCAAATGATGTCCTTATTACATAGATTATTGATATATAATCAAGTTCTAGTAAGTCTAGAAGATAGAACAAATACTGCATTCAAAACCAAGTGGGGAACCTTTACTTACAGGAGAATGTTTTTTAGTCTTATAAATGTTGTAGACACATTTTAGTGAGGCATGTACTTTGAATTTTAAGTTATAATTGGTAAATTAATTATTATTTATATGTATGACTTAATTTTTTTCTCAAACTGTAGGTCTAACCATATCCAACATCTACACAAATATATTTGAAAGGTGCCAAAGGTATGGTATCTATCTCAACCCAAAAAAACATCCTTGGTATCAATATAAGGTAAGATATTTTTTCATGTTATCACCAAGGAAGGTATTTATATTAATCCTCAACATTATAATGCAATTTCAAAAATACCTCTTCCTAATAGTAAAAAGGAATTAAAATGTTTATTTGATAATAATAACTGTGTGTAAGTTCATATTTATCTTTACTGAGATTGTTGATCCACTAAATACAATTTTTAAATAAGGAGATAAATTTAAATAGACACCTACATCTAGAAAAGCCTTATAATACATTAGGGATTTATACCTCTATTCATTCACATATGAGTACACCAAAGTTATAGTGCCAATGTAAAAATTAGATGAGAAAGATTATATGATAGGATTTATGAGAAATGTTTTGAAATATGTTGAGGTTAAGTAATCCACCATAGATAAACAGTCTTAAGCCTTGGTGAAGATTGTGAAGATATTATAGAACTACATCCTCATAAATAAGGCGTATGATTCCATCTTGGATATATCCATAAAGATCATGTTGGGATAGAACAAGTTGGGAGAGTTCCAAGGTTGATGGATGGTGAAGTTAAAAGAATATGACCTAGAGATGAGAACCATCAAGCTAGTCTGAGGTCAAGGTATCAATTAGTTGATTACTAAGATCAACCCAAGAATAATTGTGGTATAATTAGACAAATTATAAATGGTCTACCAAGACTAGTATGATCCAATTATCCAATAGCTTCTTTACGATAATCCTCTACTAGGATTGAACTAAATGTAGAATAGGGGTCTCAAGATGAAAATTATCCATTACATTTTGAATATGGGAGTGCTCTAACAAAACATTATAAATTAATATATCTTGGATGTCTATCATAAAAGATAAATAATTCATGAAAAACTTCCATGATAAATTGGGTAGTGGTCATCCCTCAAGAATGGAAATAGTCCATAACATCCTATGATATGGGCATTATTGTCCCAACATATTCAAGGATACCCATGCCCATGTCTACACTTTCCATGAATGCCATACCTTCACCAATAAATAATTTAGTGTAATAATTCCCCTTCAACCCATGGTAGTAAGACATCCTTTCACTTAATGAGGACTTGAATTTATTGGATTCATTAACCTAAATTCATAATATGGCCATAAGTTCATAATCATGGCCACTAATTGCTACATATGATATAAAAAATAAATATAAAATAGGAATAACATAATTAAATAATTGATCAAGTTCTTAGAGGAAAATTAACTACACAATTTGTCACTCCAACTTCATTAGTGAGTGATAATGTTCTTGAATTACAATCGACAGAGCTCATTGAATAGGGTTACCTTAATGGAAATACCTTAAGGTTATCATAAAATTAATACCTTTAAGGGAATTTCTAGTCTAATTCAACTAAAAATAACTTGACATATGCAATAAATAAGTATTCATAAAGGAGACCAAGGGACTGTCATTCATTATTGAAATATTCCCTCTAGGTTGACTACACCAGGTATAAACAAACTCTCTAAAGTTTGCCTTTAATATTGGTATATGATTTGGATCCAATATTCCTAATGAACCTTAAGTTACCATGTAAAAATTCATCCAATAATACATAGAGGATAGAGTGAAGATAGATTCAAGGCTGATAGATATCATCTAGATAGAAGACACACCAGAATAAGCCTTACAAAAGTTTAGTAGAAATCAAGATACCATCAAGAAGTGGTTAGATAAGAAGGAAAATGTGAAATTATTTCAAATATCAAACATAGTCTTGTTGTGGGACAAATCACATGAGAAGAAAGGGAAACATTCCAAGATAGACCCACTCCAGGTTAGACCTTACCATATTTTTTAATTACTTAGGAAGAATGATTTTAGAGTGAAGGATCAATAGGGAATTAATCTCCCACTGCCTATGAATGAATAGTTATTTAATCATTAATTCTTTACTAATCCATCCATTGTGATCTTGAAGTATTCATCTAATTAAAGGTTGGTAATGTAAATATTATATTATTTTTAATTTAGTTTGCTTTTGTTTCATGTTTATTTCTATCATGTGCTTATTTTATTGTTTCTTTAGTTGTTCTCCTTTTACCTCCTTGTGTTTGATCCTTTTGTCGATTAATTAATAGTAGCCTCTTCACCTCATAAGTAAGGCCCCATTCCCATAACATGATAGATAGGATAGTCTGTTTTGGAATGGTAAAATTGAATCCAAGAATTGGTCCTTGTATCCTCATATTTGGTCCTTTAAAAGATAACAGATGCATTGAAGACATAATTGATGAAAGAGAAAACAAAAAGTGGGTATCCATAATTGAACTATATGATATATGGGGAAATTCCTTTAATAAAAACTATTAGGAAAGAGGACATTGATTCAAAATTAAGCATATGAATTGATACATTTTTTATTCTTGAAAAGAGATCATTATAACACTTAGAAGAACATAAGTAAGTCATTATGAATTCATTAAGTAAGAAAATAGGTTTCCTTTAGTGTTGAAGAGCTCACTGAATCAACCAATCACCTTTTATGCATCGATCCCTAACCCTCATAGATCACAAATGGATAATATATTATAATTAAAGGAAGTCTAAAAGTAAAGAGAATCCCAAATTATCTTCCTAAGAAAGGGTGATTTAGGCAAACTTGGTCATAGGATTTTTGACCTAGATGGCAATGGAACAAGGCCTAGATCATGACCAAACATACTCTATAAGTGTTATATATGCCTAAATAGAAGAATATCATTACTCAAGCCTTCTATTTATTTATAAAATTTATGAAAAAGAGAAATTACCTTTTCAGGAGTCCTTCATAATTAAGGCATCTCTAAACTTGATCACAAATTCACAAGAGAAATGAAAAAATGGGAAATAAATCAATCTTCACACAAAATGATCTCCTAAAGGAATTATATCCCAATATTTCATGTGATAAATAAGACTTAAATGATTATCCTCCTATAATGTAGAAATAAGATCCAACCACTTACCTGATGGTTTAATAATAGAGGTCCACAGTCTAAGTTTTAAAAAATGGAAATGTTTTACCTGCATAGTTGTCATTTGTTGAGACCAACATGTCCCTTTTTACAAAATAAATGAGACCCTTTTATTTCAAGAATTCAAAAAAATTTAGTACCCAAAATGATCCCTTATTGATCATTTATAGCCTAAAAATTTTGATGTCTACTCCATCCGTATCAATGAATTATTTTACATTATCACTATCAATTGTATGTCATGTTCAAAACCCTCTCTAAACTCTTATATGTGTAAGAAGTAGTTAACCCATTACACTTTTAAATATTTATCATACCTAGTTATTTTTTTCATTAATAACTATATTTTTATATAAATATCCTTTGTATAGGGTTTTTATAGAGTGTTAATCTTAGAGTCCATGTTGGCATTATCCTAAGAACCTTTCATTTGACATGTAATAATATATTTGATTGTGGGGAAGTTTTTTGACTTGAAACTTTTTTAAGTTTCATAGTACCTTACTGTCATATTTATCTAATCCTAGGAGACCAAGATAATGAGGAGATACCATGTGTTTTTTCTTAGTCCTATATTATTAGAACTACTAGAGCCTGATCTAATGAAGAAGTACCATGTGTTTCCTACCAATATTGGGCATCAAAGATACTAGAGATCAAGAGACCAAGCTAATTAGGAAACACCATGTGTTTCCTTCTAATCTCATGGTGTCAGAGCTATCAAATCCTTGAGATCCAAGGCTAATGAGGAAATGCCATGTGTTTCATGCCAATTTCATGACATCAAAGCTATGAAACCTTAAGAACCTGAGCCAATGAGGAAGCACCATGTGTTTCCTATTAGTCCTAAAACATAAAATATAGTAGCACTAAATATCCCAAGATAATGAAAAATCTCCAAGTGTTTCCTACCAATCCCATAGTGGCATGGCTACCATATCCCAAACCAATGAGGAATTTCCACATGTACTTTATATACACTTAGGTGGAAGAAAGTCCCTGAATGCCCTAGGAAATTCAAAAATTGTATATATCATGACTCATGATCTAATAATAAAATGTTGCATGTACATAATACATATAGGCTACCAACTCAGGTACTTAGGTTTTTAAAGACACAAGACTCCACATTGAGTCTAGTCATTGCAATGCTCATTTAACCCACCAATATTTAAATTAAATGTGTCTAACCTTGAGAACATCTGTAATGCCACAAGGGATAATTATAGGTGTGTGACAACCATGCTCCTTGAATTCATTAACTCAACCAAGGGAAGATCTTGATCTTGTAGCTCAAGGAGTCCCATCACCATCAACCAAAGCTCACATGATCAACTTAAATCTTAATTCATATGATTTGATCCCAAAAAATCCATTCCTATGGAAGGTGTACCAAATATGTATAAAGTCCCATTGATTTTAACTTTAATTTTATGTATTATCTATGCACTCAAATTATTCCAATCCCTTTGCATTGAATTCAACCCATAGCGCAAAGAATACCCCGTGTTAAAAAAAACATATTAAACTCATAGAATATAATATTAGATGCTTCATCCTTGAATACTAGACCATAACTAGAGTTTTGAGACACTAATTTCTTGCAAGTCATAACTCAATTTAAGAACTAAATTGATATCTTTAAAATAATTAAGAATATTTAGAAACCACATAGAGATGATGAGGCTGAAGATGATGATATCAAATATGTAGATGAGTTCATCATTATCAGAGTGTCAAGACTACACATAACTATGGCCAAGCCTAAATATTTCCTTGTGCATATTTATTTATGAAAATATTTATATATTTCCATTGAAATTATGATATTATGAGGTCACCAAACACTAGCATTAAAATCACAGACCTCTCTATGGTTGTATTCAAATAATATTATAACCTCTGAAAGTATACCATGACGTATGATAAGGAACTTGTGGATGTTTGGACACATACCTAAAAAATATATGATGTATTTAAGGATAAATATAACTAATTAAACAAAAAAACTTAATTCATACAAAATCATAACCTTAAGTGGAAGTTTGTGCATGGTCATGCCTTTGTTCAACTTCCTTTATGGGGTAAACAATATAGTGCATGTCAACACCTATTGGTTTACTCTACTTAGTCTCATATTGAAGGGAGAAGAGGTTTTATATTTGTGGAGTCTCATCTAATTCAGCCTCGTCAATAGGTAAATGTGGTTCATGTAAATGACATGTTCTATATGATGTTATACATAGTAGACACCATCTACACCACATTCAAATTTCAATGCTCAATGTTTCCTCAATGGGTGAAAATGCGATCCATTATGTACATAGTGTTTTAAAAAATATACATCCACCATTTCCATAACCATATCTAGGACATATGTGAGCATTTTTACTCAATAATGTATTGTGTGATCAATAAGAGGCCCATGTCAAGGCTCTCAAATGAGATTTTGGATTCAATACATCCAATAGGCACCTACTGCTACATTAGGGATAGTACCATAATTATATTGTAAGGAATTTAGGGGAACCCTCTATTATTTCCATACACAGTCCTAGACTACCTTATAGAATAGGAGATTGACTACTAGCTCATCCATAATGTAGTAGGACACTGCTTTAGATAAAAACAAAGGTTGTATCCACTATTCCACATGATTATAGGGCACCATAAATATAAAAAAAAATCCTACACTATAATCTATGGCCCAAGTTCCCCAGTCCATCCCACATCCCAATTATGGCCCTCGTCTAAACCATGTGCATGGTTTGTGCCCTCTATGACCCTCGAACTAACCCCACAAGATAATTTAACCCACTATAAAAGCTCAACTTCCTAGTTCCCTTATATTATTTATGGCCTTGGTAAGTTTAATTTAAATTACATCAGTAACCACTCTAAGTGTCATAACTAGTTTGGGTGCTCCCATTACCTCGAGTGCTTTTTTTATAGCTATTGCATCTTCTACCCAATCATTGGGCCCAAAAATATCCACTTAGCTCTTAAACTTTTTATCAAGGGATAGTTATAATTTAACTCCTTCACCATAGATAGACTTGAGTAAAACACCAAATAAGAAGTAGAATATGATTACTCCTAGGAAGCTTGTGCCTTATCCCATAGTGTTTGTATCTCCTTTTTGTCCCCTCTATCCATCACCCCAACCCCTCAAAGATTTTTATTTAACCATCAAATCTACTCATTTAGTATAAATAATCACATCTTGAGTTCTATTTGTCCCCAAATCTCCATGACCCCAAACCAATGACAATATCACGTGTTCCCCTAGGCCTAACCCTTCATAGTTTCTCCCTTTTCCCACATGTCACCCCTCCATCCTTATTTCCACTTCCACAATTATCTTCCATAAAATTACATATGAAACCTCCACTCCTTCATCTCCATATTTTAATCCACATCCAACTTTAGCTTCTACCACCCCTCCTATATCATCTTACACCACCCTAGGGACCTTAGTTAGGTAAGCATGGATTGGGCCCATTAGATCTTCATGTGTACAAATACTAGAGATGGTATAAAATGGGGAATAATGTTTATAATATAAATTTGATTAGGAATTAGGAAGGATGAAAAGGTTTCTCACATATAACTTTACTTAATAAGGTAACCCTGTAGTGTGGAGGACTAAACATGATCTATTCTCCCTCGCCAAAATGAGAACTTTAAGTGGAGAAGATAAGGTATCCAAGGATAGTTTCATTGCTATATAACACTAATGATCTCTCTAATAATTTGATGGAGTATATTAAGGAGAAAATTAAGACTCTTGAGTCTAAAGTGAGGAAAACATTCCTCATGTGCCTAATTTTCAAAGTAGAAGCATTAATTACATAGTTGTTTGTATCCCTTAGTGAAGTGATTAAATATCTCTCTAAGATCAAAGATATTATTCAAGGATCCCAAACCTACTTGGATGTAATTGTTCACATATACAACAAGTGAAATAATATATATTCCATCATTCATAAGGGGATGTTTCCAAAGTTGAATCTCATGCCACACACTGATTTGAACTTATATCAAACATTCATGGGCACTATGAGAACTTCACTTAAGAATTGGATCTAAGACATATAGACCACCATTAGGACTTATAGAAAATTATGGATCAAATCATTTCATAATTTAAGGATTTTATCATTACAATAATTTTCCACCTAGATGGCACCTTGTTCAGTCTCAATGAAATCAGAGTCCACCTCAGCCACTTTAAGGTAGAAATGAATAAAATTTTGAAAAATAAAAATAGGGACAAATCCAAATCCATCTTGGATATT
Organism: Torreya grandis; assembly: GCA_037957365.1. Classification (NCBI taxonomy): domain Eukaryota; kingdom Viridiplantae; phylum Streptophyta; class Pinopsida; order Cupressales; family Taxaceae; genus Torreya; species Torreya grandis. The sequence continues at coordinate 3,913,666 of JARHVA010000026.1, read as the reverse complement.
TTCACATAGTAAACTATGAGTATAATTTATGTCAATGAGGTAAAATTATCATGTGAAGGCTCTCTATGTGTTCATGGTAGGTTGTTGACTCAAGTAGAAATGCTCTTCTAACAACTACCTATCAATTTTTCAAATCTATACCAATAGGAAAATTTGGTGGCATAGGTAATGATAGATCAAAAATATGCCCCGACATATTTATGGAGGTGGTCCCTAGTTGAGCTCAAACTATAGATCATGGTGGTACTAATTAGGAATGTATTCACACTTTGGGTTCTTCTCTCTTTCTTTTCTTTTATGGGATTGTGGTTTTAATAATTGAGTTGTTGTAATTGTTTTGGGCCATAATGGCCAAGAGTTTGATCTCTTAATTTTTTGGGATGTGTCCCATATCATTCCCTATATATGTTATTGTGAAACTCTTTTCTTAAAGTTGAAAATTTTATGATTGAATACTTGAGATTGATATAAGTTCTTATCTTTTTACTCACATCATTTTCATTTTCATGAATGTCTTCTAAATTATTTTATTTATTTAATATATTAGTGTTAAGTAACTAAAGGATGTGTTTTTATATAGGTGTATGCATTGATTATAATGATCCTTGAGTTATTCTCATCTATACCTTAAAATTATTTCATTTTTATTAAGCTCACATAGATGTATGTGTGTTTAAAAATAAGTGTCATGTGTGTTTATCCATAGAAGGATTTTGGGATTATGCATTCATTACTCACTTTGATTCGCCTCCCTATGTGATCAAACTCTGATCTTTCATGAAACCTAATATACTATGGTAAAACTATAATTAGGAATGTCTGTAATCCTTTAAAGCTCTTAATCAATGACCACAAGCATTCATAAAGCATATAAGATGTTCATAATAATGAATAAGAAATATGATGCAAGATCACACACATAACACAAGATCTACATGGGAAACCCTCTTATGGAATATAACCCACTCTCAATCCTGTAAACACATGGACTACTTGTCCTATAAGATGATCACACACATGAGACCTTTTAGTGAAGCACCCACATGACAAGGAGAACCCACCCTTAAATATGAATAAGTACCCACTTATTATAGATGTTGAGCACCCACACAACACCTATGAAATCAATAACTCTATTTGTATTTAAATTTGACTATATAAATAATGTATAATACCTCTCTTTTAATTCTTCACACACACTCAAACTTGCTCATACAATTAATGCATCTAAACACCCCTTTTGGATCACTTTAGGCTTCTTCACTCATCCTTAATTTTGTTTTGTACTTTAGTCCATCCACTGAGCACATTCCCTTTGATTTCCATCCTTCGTCTCTATCTTTTGATCTCTCACACATTCACATCAAGTCACAAAACCATTACCTTAGCTTTCACTATTTATATAGTCTTCATGAATAACAACTTCTAGGTCGGCCATATTACTTTCCTTAACCCTTAATAATTCTATCATACTAATACATAGTTCAAATTCATTGTCATAGGTTGGCCATAACATCCATGGGTCACACTTAAGTAGCTATGCCTTTAAATTAGGCCTTAGTATCCCTTATAGGTCTCATAGAGACCTATTACACCTTTAACACTTCATAAATAATAGTAGGAACATAAGATCACTTTAAAATACATGGGTCCACTCCATATGGCCTCTAAGACATCTTCAAGTTAATTTTCCCACCAAAATACTCTTCTACTAAAGCAAAAATTGCTTAAACAATATTTTGTACATAAGAACACCATGAATGAATAAATAGTTAGATTATAAATACATTAAATTAATCTATGTAGATATTAAATCCTCCTAACCAATTTTTATATATATCCATTGAAATTATATACAACTTTTCCTTTTACACCATTATCAAATTTTGCATATATCAAAAATTATATCTCAAATTATACATAGTAGTTTTTCATTTGTTAATTTAAATATTCAAGTTCCAATGGTCACTATGTAAATACAAAACATCTGACACTTGTCATAATCTCATGTCCCCTATAAATTTTTAACAAATATGATTCATTGATCTCCTCATGAACTTCCTATCTTAAACTCTACATTTCTCACCATTGATCTTTGATCTTTGCTTCCAAGATTGAGACACTTGGCAACCTTGCGTATCTTCTATGGACCCTACTTGTCAAAATCAATGCACTTACACCACTTGGGTATAAATTCATTATTATCACCCTATTGAATTATTAACTTAATACACATCATTGATCTTTGATTCTCAATTCTGATATGAAGCCACTTGGCAACCCCACATGCCTTCTAAGCATCCTTTGACATATTGACTTCATGTGTGTTGTTGACCTTTATCTGCATGATCACACACTCACCATTGGATCTTTGTATTTTAGATTATATTATTTATATTATATCTAATTAATTCTTACCATTAGATATCCTTGTGTAAATTTGGATAAGTATGGAAACTTAGTGAACTATGTCTGAGAGGCCAACTTTTCACCTTAATAAATTTTGCTATGTTCAACCTCATAGCCTAAAATTTAAACCACATTATCAACTTTCATAGGTGAATCCATACATGTATAAAAATAATCTTGAGACCTTCACAAGTGTGAAATATGACATCATAAAACTACTTACTTATCTTTCTCTACCAAAATGACTACTTGAAATTAGACACTCATATGACTATTCAAATGAATTCCTTTCACTTCCATGAGAACTCTAAGAACTCATAAAAACCCATAGGGTCTTTGAAATATTACCATACCATCAAGCTATCAAACATAAATTATTTGTAATTAATTCACTATTATCTCATGCTCTCTTTGACATCAATCATAACCCAACATCAATGACCATGCTCAACAATCTTCCCCTTTATCATTGATGGAAAAATACCCTTGAAATGAATTCTTACTCATTTGAAATCCTTCATTCTGATATTTTTCCCCATTTGAACTTTATGATAAAGGGTCTCTTCCTCAACATGCCAAAAGTCATTCCTTAACATCATGTATTTAAATACTATTTATGATGCTCATGATACTTACGTATTTTTAAGCATATGAATCAATTGGCCCCCCTTTGATATGCACTAATCTAAACTTGGAATTATCTGATCCTTGGACCTAAAAAATTTCTCACATATCTTATAAATCTCCCCCAAACATCAAGCTCCATCTCATGTCATTTGTTCTTTAACATATGCCAATCTAAACTTGGGATTTTTTGATCTTTGGACCTGTCAACCTACAAAACTCACAATATATCTTTTCTCATGCATGAGGATTTAATACATTGTCAAAATAAATGACTTGGTTTGATCAAGTCATCATATCAAACTTTTTGAATTCTCAACTATAGCAGACATCTTCACACTTCTATCATGATAGAAGTATATTCATATATGCTCCCCCTCACATCATGCACATCTTCTTCAAGCCACTTAAGCTAACTGATTTATCTCCCCCTTATCCAAACACATATTTCATATTATCAAATTGAATATAACATACCTTTATACTAATTTTAATTTTGATCATTACCTAGAGCACACACACTTTCTTCCACACAAGAAATATCTCTCCTAAGAAGCATAAGTAGAGATATTCACTTGTCATAGAAGGACTAAATATCCCAAAACTCAGGAGACTCCCATATGTCCATACTCTTACTTGAATTTTAGTCCTTCCTTATATTCAAACTGACATTGAATGAGTTCTCAACCTTATTCTTTTCTTTTATCTCAAGATCCATCTTGATTTCCTTATCCATTTCAATAGATGAGACTTGTTCCTTGATACTTGAATTTGTTCAATATTATGTTATGATAAATAATCCACTTTGAGCCTATTTTTTATTTACCTCCTTAGGCCTCCATTCACTATAGATCCTTCTCTTCATGATAGGATTGAATTTTTTGAAGTAGAATATTAATCATTCTTGCAGAACCTTGTTATGTGACGTCTCTGATGATATTTGAGACAAATGAGGTTTATTAGATTTTACATACCTTATGATTTATATATATGATGATTATTTGAGTTTTCATGAATTATTCCATATACTAATAATTTGGTCTCTTGATGAATATATTATAAAACTTTAAAATATGACTAAACCCTTGACACTTGTAGTAAAAGATGCCATTATTTCCTTGTGAACATGTTGACTATCTTGAGTCATGATGTTATTCATGATTTCCATTGTCTTACTCATAATTCCATGTAATTTAATTTTTTGAGGATCTTTTACAATATTTTTACCTATGACCAAATTGATTGTAAGAGTAATAATGACCATTAAAATTTGTATACCTCATAGCATTTGGTTGTCTGATTTGATTTATCTACATTCCACCAATACCTTCATTCCTTGACCGGTGATTGATCTTCAAAGTATAATTTTCCTTGTTTACATCAACCTTTATCTTGTCTTGAGTTACATGCTTTTTTTCTTCTTTGTATTCAAGACCATATTTATCACTATCATGATTTTGACTACTAAAAATATTGTCAAGATCATTTGAGCTCTTTTAATACTTCACAAATGATTTCACCTTACAAGATTTCTTATCCAACTCAAATTTTAATGACTCAATTTTAATCACATACCTTAATCACTCATCTTATTTGGATTTTAGGCTTGTAGACATAGATTATAATTAACTATTGAGATGTTTGACAATCTTCATGTTCCCTAGTGTCATCATTCATTCTTGCTTCAAACACACTAAATTGATATTCATAATCCTTGATTTGTGACATCATTTTCTTGTTTTTTTCTTCTCAATATTCATATCTTCAAGAGAATTCATCAATTCATCCTTATTATCTAAATTATCAGCTATATCTTTGCTCATAGTTTGATTTAGTTTCATCTACAAAGATTCTATCTCTGATTGATGCATAATACATTGTTCATCCTTACTATTTACTTATTCATAAAGAGTATAGACCTAAGTTTTAAGCTATTTTGTGATCTCATCATGCTCCTTGACTTCATTACTCAACCTTCTTTCAAAAATTCTAATTTTTTGCTCATAAGGTTTGATCAAGAAATCTTATTTTCTATTCTTTCTTTGTAGTATCTTCATTTCTTCCATAGTATTTAGATATTTACCTTCAAGAGTGAATTTATCATCTTCTTCCTTTGAGCTATCTCTACCAAAAAAATATATGCTTAAAGAACATTCACCTTCATCATCACTAAAATCCATGAACAATGTCTCCTTGTCCTCACTATGAAAAGAATCATCACATTAATATGTGTTTACTTCTTCTTCTGCAAATGAGTTACTATCTAATTCATGGTAAAGGATCTTACTTCCTTTGTATTATTTATTATTTCCATTTTTCTTATTGAATAACTTTATATACTTTATAGGACCCTCAAATTTTTTTGTTCATCCTCATGAGATTCCTTATAAGCTTCTTTGAGTTTAAACATATCTAGACATTTAGCTATAAAATGACCAACTTTACCACATGAAAAACATTTAAAAGTAATTTTTCCTTAATTCTTACCTGATCCTACATTTAATATTCTTGTAATCATGGCTTTAATTTTTTCTTCATTAAGATCAAAATCTTAAAGAATTAACTTGTTCTTCTTAGCTTTTCTCTCCTTAATCACCTTAAAGGTTTCTTCCTTATTAGGAGGTCTATCCTCATCAATTCTCATCTCATAGGTAGTAAGGATGCCATGCAGTTCATCCATCTTCAGCTGAGTGAGATCATGACTTTCTTCTATAGTAGAAACTTTTTAATCAAACTTGAGTGGAAGAGTCCTCAATACCTTCTATACTATAGTATATTTATTAATCACCTCTCCAAGACATTTGATCATGTTTACTACCTCATTAACCCTTAGAAGATAGGATGCCATAATATTTACTTCCTTCATTTTGAGACCTTCAAATTGACTTTAGTAGGTCTATAATTTAGCAAATTTTACCTTTGAGTCTCCTTCATAGATAATCTATAATTTGTCTTAAATATCCTTGGTATAATTGCAATTGATCACTTTGGTGAACTTATCCTTAGATGGACCATAAATGATAGCATTCATAGCTTTAGAATTATTCTCACTCAACTTCTTATTAACAACACTAGTTAGAGGAGTAGCTAGAGTAGTATAACCATATATGATAGATTTCCAAGTATAAAACCCTAGAGACATCATGTAAGTCCTCATCCTTGCACTTCAAAAAGAATAATTTGACCCATTGAATAATGGTGCTTGATTTGTAGAGAAACCCTATTTCTGTTATCTTGTTACATTTTACCTTAGGTCACCTTAAAGTGGTTAAACATGTAATTGAGGTCTTTCTCTAATACCAATTGTTGGATGTACAATCATTAAGAGGGGGTTGAATTAGTGATGCAAGATATTTCAAACTATAAATGTAATCCTTTCAAAATATTAATCAATGACCATAAGCATTCATAAAGAATACAAGATGTTCATAATAATGAATAATAAATATGATGCAAGATCACACACATAAATAAAAAAATCTATGTAGGAAACCCTCTTGGGGAATAAAACCCACTCTCAAACCTATAAAAACGTGGACTACTTGTCTTATAAGATGATCACAAACATGAGACCTTTCAGTGAAGCACCCACCCCTAAGTATGAACAAGCACCCAATTGTTCTAGATGTTGATCACCCAAACAACACCTATAAAATCAACAAATATATAACTCCAATTGAATTTCAATTTGATTAGAGAAATAATGTATAATACCTCTCTTTTAATTCTTCACACATACTCAAACTTGCTGATATAAGAAATTCATCTAAATACCCATTTTAGATTACTCTAGGCTTCTTCACTCATCTTTAATATACTATATATTTTATTACATCCATTTATTACACTCCCTCTTATATATTTCCTTCATATCTATCTTCTACTCTCTCACACATTCGCATCAAGTCACAAAACCATTACCTTAGCTTTCACTCTTTATAGAGTCTTCATGAATATCAACTTCTAGGTCTGACATAATACTTTCCTTAAACCTTAATAATTATATCATGCTAATAAATAGTTAAAATTAAATGTCATAAGTTTGACATAGCATCCATGGGTCACACTTAAGTAGCTACACCTTTTAATTTATCCTTAGTAGCCCTTATAGGTCTCATGGAGACCTATTACCCCTTTATCTATTAATCAAGAAAATTAAGAGCATAATATCACTTTAAATTACATGGTTCCACTCCATACGACCTCTAAGACATCTTTAGGTGATTACTCCCACTAAAACACTCTTATGCTAAAGCACAAATTGCTTAAACAATATTCTGTACATAAGAACACCATGAATGAACAAACAATCAGTTTAAAACTAAAATAAATGAATATTTATGGATATTAAAACCTCAAAACCAATTTTTATGGATATACATTGAAATTATCTACAACTTTTCCTTTTACACCATTATCAAAATCAACATATATCAAAATTTATAGATCAAATAATACATACTGGTTTTTCCTTTGTTAATTTGAATATTCAAATTCCAATAGTCATTGTGTAAATACAAAAAATCTAACACTTTTCATCATATTTTTTCTCATATAAATTTTTAAAAAATACACATTATCAATTTCCTTATGAGCTTTCTATTTTTAGCTCTACATTGCTCACCATTGATCTTTGATCCTTGCTTCTGAGATTGAGACACTTGGCATCCCCACGTGTCTTCTATGGACCCTACTTGTCAAACACAATGAGATTATACCACTTTGTATTTATGAATTCATTATTATCACCCTATTGACTTATTGACATAATATTCATCATTGATCTTTGATCTTCACTTCTGAGATCAAGCTACTTGGTAGCCCCATGTGCCTTCTAAGAATCCATTGACATATTAACTTCACACGTGATATTGATCTCTATTTGAATGATCCTCCACACACCATTGGATATTATTATATCATATTATATTCTCATCATTATATCTATTTAATGTTCATCATTATATCTCCTTGTGTAAATTTGGCTAAGTATGGAAACTTTGTGAACTCTATTTGAGAGGCCAATTTTGCACCTTAATAACTTTTGCTACACTTAACCTCATGACCTAAAATTTGAATAAAATTATAATATTTAATATTATAATACATCCATGTATCAAAATAATTCTTAAACCTTCACATTTGTGAAATATGTCATCATCAAATTGCTTACTCAACCTTGTCTGCTAAGATGACTACTTAAACCTAGACACTCATATTACTACTCTGATGAATTCTTTTCACTTCCAAAATCACTCTAAGAACTCATAACACTCCATAGTTTCTCTATAATATGACCATTCCATAAATATATCAAACACAAATTCTTTGTCATTAATGCACTAGTATCTCATGCTCTCTTTGACATCAGTAACAACCTAACATCAATGATCATGCTCAACATAAACTTCTTTATCTTTTATTTTTTTATATTATCAAGTGATCCTTTCCAATTTAATTAAAAATTATGAAATAAATAAAAATTCAAATCAAATGGTAAAAATACTAAGATCGGCTAACTAGTTGTGAAGAATCTTTGTGTTAGTGAGAAAATAAGAATTTGATATCTAGTGGTACTGATACATCTCTTAGAGATATATTCAAATTAAGATATTTAATGGATCCCAATAATTTAATCTCATTCCCTATATTTTCTTAACATCAATCCTAAAATGAGAGTATGAAATTACCCTAACTGTTTCCTGAGCTCACTCAGTGCACCTAATACAATAGGTGCATTTGGGAGAATGAGATATTGAAAAAAAGTATCTATCACTAGAAGTATGACACCCCTTCTCACTAACTAACAAGGCTTTAATTTAATATCAAACCTAATAAAAATTTGGATTATACTATGTAGATCACTAGATCTTGAGTTAGTCTCACCCAGTTGATAATCTCACCCTTACAAATTGATAAGAGAACTAAATCTATTAGAGGAATGTTGAGTGTGTGTAAATGATGTCACATTTATCACCTATTGTAATTAAATTATTTATGAAGAATTTTGTGTCAATAATGTTTCCTCATATCCTTTATAACTAGATTGGTAGGATATATTTATTGATAATATTAGTGCTAAATGGTCTGATAGATGTGACTAAATTGACAAGTTTCTAAATCATTCAAATTGAAGGATGGAACATATTATAGGTAATAAAATATGGTACTTGGTACTTAAAAATGAAAAACTTGACACATATTTACCATGCATGAATTGAGTACAAAAATAAGCTCCTAATCATCCATTCTATCACACTTGCATGTTATATTATGGGTTGAACCTTCCATTCTATTATTACACACCTATAAGAACCTAACATTTTTCTTCAAACCTACTAAATATACTATGCAAACATATCCATATTTTAAATTAAATATACCTATATATAGGTTAGTTCCACTAGATTAAGTCAATATTTCTAGTAGATACCAATCCAGTCTAGTAAGAACAAACCCTTTCCAAACAAAACTATTTTTCAAAATCAAATATCTCCTTAGGGTCTACCAATTTGTTTAGTGTGTGGGTGACATGATAAATTGTCCAATTAGACTTATATATAAATAAATAAACTTCTCAATTAAAAATTTATTGGAATCAATATGATTGAGAGGGGGGGTTAATTATTCTTCAAAAAAATTCATTAAATTCCACTTAACCATGCATGAGTCATTCTAATAAGCATGTACATCTTACCAAGCATAAACATCAAATCACAAGAGAATGAAACACATGAACACAACATATATGTGGGAAACCCTCTAGGGGAAGAAACCCCACTAATTGGTTAAATGTAACATAGTCCTATAAGATGACCATAAATATTTAGTGAAGCACCAACTCCACATGGAGCACCAACCCCAACTAGCTCAACACCAACTCAGTTAGGCTTTAACGAACACCCACTTTCAAGGAGGTACCAACCCCATAGATGACTCAACACCAAATCAACCACATAATTATTTTATAACCTTCATAAACCCTTGTTTATTTTATAATATATTATTATCTAATCCTTCATCTCATCTCTCACTTCAATCTCTCTCAAACTGACCTTTAGCCTTTTTCGCTCAACTAGCCCTCTTCATGGCTTGATTAGGTATTTTAACCTTGATCCTCATATTTAAAACCTATGTTATATATTCATGAAATTTATTGAATGGTCTTCATTAACCCTTTTTACTCACCCATGATCTATATCATTATCTTATCCTCTTATGCCCTCCCACACTTAGCATCCTCTAAGCATACAAAATAAGCCTAAACTACCTTGCTTTTATACAAGTTACTTGATCATATTCTTCCTATTTAAATACATATTCAAATAACTTAATTTTTACATGGATAGGTTGGTTAATATTAAAATAACATTCCTTAATATTGAACCAATCAATATAATAGGTTGGCCATACATCAATTAGCCCTTAACTCCTCTTTTATGTTTATGGAGACCTAATAAGCCTTCTTAACAACATGTTACCCTTTGATATTTCTTGAAGCATATCCAAACACCTCACATGGTAGGAACACATCATATTACACTTCCAATATCCCTTAAACAACTCCACTTTAGGCCTAAAACACCTTTTAGGTCCAACTACCACTTGAACCCCTCTTCAAATCACTGTTTATAAAAGGCTTGCACATATACATAAACTCTATCTTAAAAATGTGAGGCATATAATCAATTTTTACATACTAATATGGAAAAAAAATACATATTTAGAAACCTAATGACCTTAGGGTCATCACAAACTTCATATGAAGCTTCAATTAAGGGTAAGTAGGCTCAAACACTTCTTTGAAAGATGTTCACTCAAAATTGCAAACTAACTCCAAAAGATAGTTAAGGAAACATGAATATATGACAAATTATTGAATATCTTCAAGAGATTTCAATACATGAACAATATATTATAACATCCTCATAGCAACCTCAATCAATCAGATCATGAGATCTAATGAAAACTATTGGTTTTACATACCAATCTTTTGACCTTCTCTCTCACAAACTCTACTCAATTAGACAAGTAATTTTGGATTTAATATTTCAACCCTTTAATTGAATTCCAATCTTATGAAAATCATGTATAGATCATTCAAGACCCAAAAAACATCATCATGCATTTCAATGCATCATTCTAACATGAAAACATATCAAAAAATATCTTCTCACTTTTATCTAATTTCCTTACTATTTGCACCACTAGGTCTGTTAGCAATTGGTCAAATTGAATCACCAAATTTTCACACCTGAGATATGGAACATGTCCATAAATATTCATGAACAAAAACTAAAATTCACACACTTTTATCTTCATCCACTTATCAACTTTGACCTGATCAACTCTATCTACTACAATAAACTCTGAAAGACAAGCACACTCCTATAGGGTTTGCTCACTCACCTAAGAAACCAATCACACCAAGAGATGACTGGGAGAGTTGACTACAACTTACAATTAATTTTTTGATATCAAACTATTTTGGTCCCTTTATAATAGTATCTTCAACATTAGGTCATTATTAGGGTTTTATGAGGGTTTAAACCATCTTTTAGTCTTAACGATCATTCATAAAACTTAGTTCCTCTTTCCAAAAACCAATTATTGTAATTTTTAGATAAAACCCTTCCTCATATACCATGAATATATTAGGTTCTCATGTAAATTATATGCATGTCAATGAGCACTAAGAAAATCTTCTTAGGTAGACAACTCTTCATTCTATGCATTTGAGAAACCTATAAAACACTTTTTAAATCCCTTTCATTGCAAACCTTAATTTTAAACTTTATGTACATACTTCAAACAACTTGAATCAGCTCACTCAATGTTCACTTACTCACTCATGTCATGGAAATTGATCATGTTACCTCATCTAGCCACTATCTCTCTTCTTTATTTTTAAGTCTTGACCTATAAGTCTTATTAGTCCTTGAATCTAACCTTCTAGTCACCCTGTAGACTTCATCTTGAAAATATATATTGTTTCAATTTCTATTGTGTATGCTCAATCAAATTCATACACCTAATTTTCCTTAGATCTTCAACTGAACTTCTTCAGAGCTACTTACAGATCTTTGAAGCATGACTGGGATCTTCGTAGCATCTTTGAAGATGCATATACAAATATTTTTATCTAAAATTTTATTCAATTATAAGGTCATCAACACCTCATGTATAGCCTCAAAAAATCTCTCTTATGATCAAACACTATCAAGTGTTCTTCATAGCATTCTCATCCTTATAGCTCATTTAGAGCATCTTCAGAAATATTTACACAGATCATCAGAGCACATAGATTTTCATTTGGAGTTCATTCATTTCATCATGACACCTAAAAATACCATCTCATAATATATAGACAAAGTATTACAATATGATTTACACTTATTTTACTAACTCATGTTACTTCTCAATGATTTCACTCAAGCTGACATTATAACATTCTTCAAATAGTATTCTTTCATCACAACAATAACACTCATTGTGTTGATAATCATGACTCATCATAAAAATACCTGAAGGATCAATATCTTCACAAGAAAATTTGACATCAATGATATTAGATTGACATCAATAAAATAACCATGTATCTTTTGAAGAACCTTTGACATCAATGATAACATTAAATATCAAATCTCAACACTTAATGATAATGCTTAACAATCTCTCCCTTAATCAATGATAATGTTCAACAATATCCCCCTTTATCATTTATGGAAAACATATTCAAAAAACAATATCAAACACTCTTGATGGAAAACATATTCAAAAAACTATATCAAACACTCCTAATGGCATCATCTATTAGGCCTGTGTCTTGCCTTTTCTTTCTCACCCTTTTTGATCTTGCCCCTTTTCTCATCTTTTCTAATCTTTCTCTTTTTCTCATCTTTTATGATCTTTCTCCCCCTTTAACATTAGTGACAAAGGTCTTCCATAATTATCATCTCTTTCATAATGAACTTTAGATTACAAGACCACTTCAACATAAATCAAGCTCAGTTAACAACTTGAATAGTTCCCCCTCAAAGCAAGCATCCATCATGATTCTATTAAGAATAGACATCAAATATCATATGTAAATACTTAAATCATACTCTTCTCCCTATGAGCTGATAGTATCTCTCAAAGAAACTAGATGATACAAAGTCTTCAAAAACTATAGAAACCATGTATGACAACCATTCTCAAAAACTTATCTCAAGCAGGCCACTCTCTTAGTTGATCCACCAAAATCTCAAAAAATAGAGTCTATGAAGCATCTCAGACATAATCTCTCCTTAACTTCATGTATATCAAAATCAATCACTTTCTTGACAAAGAAAATAGAGCTAGAAAGCTCCCCCTTAGACCAAACATATCTTCTTTTATAAGAGCTAGGAACTTAAGATCACATACCTTTCCTGACATGGCAGAAGAAGATCAAAATCTTGACCATACACAAGGCTATCCCATACTAGATACCAAATGTATAAATAGGGACTCCCCTTTTGTCTTCATAGATCAATAATTACTCATAATAAATAGATCTTAGAATCTTACCTATTATATACTAATTTTATGCACTTTAACTTTAGATACCTAATAACAACCTTAGATCTCTCATCATGCTACCTTCCACACTTCAAAGCATAGAGTTATTAACACAATAAAAATCCATCTTCATATTCTTTATTTTAACATATACAACCTTGAATCTTCTCAAAATAAACCTTCTTTGTCTATACCCTCATGTTTCTACTGATAGAAGAATGTCTCCACAAAGTTTAATGGAGCCACCCCCTTTTTATAGGGCACTAAAATAATATGAACTTAGGATATCCTTAAATCTCCATATCTTTACAAGACTGAATATTCTTCAACATTCTTTTGGTCTTGATTGTCAACTTAGGTTTGACCTTTGATTTGACCTTTTCATCATCCTCCTTGTCATCCTTATTTTGTTTATTGCCTTGCCAACACATGCAGATAAAAAGTGTTCTTGACATCCTTTCACTTCATATTTATGCTTTATAGTATCAAAAATCCCACCTTGGTTTATGATTTGATCATGACTTGCCTTGTCATCCTTCTTCTTAGTCAAATCTTCATTCTTACTAATTTGATCAATCATATGAGAACCAGGGCCTCTTTTATCTCCTGACATGTGACTTGAGCAACCATAATATATACTCTAAGATTCCATAGAATCTTCTTCTTTAGTATTTTTCTCCATCTTTAACTTATCTATAGAGTATGAATTCTTGATACATTTCTTAGTGGCCTAAATATGAAACTTGTTATCTTGATTGGATGACCTTATAACTCTATTAGGATAGAATCTTGCAATATGTCCTAAATTATGACAACTATAATAGACTACCTTATACATACCATTTGACCAATGGTGATTGTGATCTCCCTTTGACCAATTGCTTCTTCTTCTATATTTCTATGAGTACACATTATTAGAGGGTCTTCTACATTCTCTTAATCTATGACCAAACTGACTCATGTAGAACAATAACCATTAAAATAGATAGCATACTTTGTAACATTGGGATGTCTGATAGGTATTTTCATGTTGACCTACTTGTCTTCAACAATCTTATTTTCAACTTGAGGTGCCTTTTTTTGGTCTTCTTTGAATCCAAGACCTATCTTGTCACTTGTAGACTTTGATTTCTCAAAATATCATCTAGATCCTCAGTTCTCTTTTGAAATTTTACTTAGTTCTTCACCTTAATAGATGTTTGATCCAACTTAGCTTTTAGAGATTCTATTTTAGTTTCATGTCTATTACAATCTTCCTCTTTAGATGTTAGGCTTGCTACCACAATCTCTATCTGGGTTTCAAATTATTGGATGATCTCTTAATACTCCTTTAAATTTTTTATTAGTGTTTTCTCAAATAATCTAATTTGCTCCTCATATTCATGTACTAAATATTTCAATTTATTTTTCTTCTTCACAAACTTCAACTCTTTTTAGGGCACTTACCAGCTCTGCCTCAAGATCCACTTCATCTTTTCCTTATTCACTATCATAGCATACTTCTTAATTTGATTCTACATCAATAATAAGGCCTTTCCCATTTTAACAACCCTTATTATCTAATTTTAGCCTATGAACAAATTTTTATTATTGTCATGTTCAGATTCATTACTGCCATCATCACTATTAGATGTGTTTGAATCACTTACATCAGATGAGGTTTCATCTTTGGTATAGAAACTCTTCTCATTATTAAATAACATTTTATTTCATTCTTATTTAAATATCTTGTTCTTATTAAACTTATATGCCTTTATATCATCTCTATGAGATTCATCATGTTATTCATTATGCTCAGATTTGTCCTTGTTAGGATACTTGGTTACAAAGTGACCAATCTTGCCACATCTTAAAAATTTAAATGGTAGATTACACATGTAATTTCCTAAGTCAAAAATAAAATTTATAATAAACATATTTATGAGTTCATCATCATCAATATTTGAACATACCTCATCTTTATCTTTCTTGACCTTTGACTTCTTTTCAATTTTGAAATTTGCTTCCTTATTGAGAGGTTTTCCTTCATTTGTTCTCATTTCAAAGGTATTCAAGATTATATTAAGCCAATCCATCTCTATATTTTCAAAATATTTCATCTCTTCTACTGTAAATATTGATATTGACAATCCTCTTATGATATTAACAACTTCATTAACTCTTAATAGGTAGGATGCAATAGTTTCATCTTCATTCATCTTCAGACTTTCAAACTATCTTCTATGGGTTTTTAACTTGGCCAAGTTTACCTTTGTGTCTCCTTCATATATGGTCTTAAATTTGTCCCATATATATTTATCTAAAACATAATGCATTACTTTTACTATAACTACCTCTGATAGGCCACACATAAGTACATTCATTACCTTGGAGATATTTTCACTAGCTTTATTACCTATTGCATCTATTGGTGAAATTAGAGGTGCAATATAACCATCCATAACTAAATACCAAATATCATGTTCCTATGAATTAAAATATATATTCATTCTGATATTCCAAAAGGCATAGTTAGATCCATTTAACAATGAAGCCTTACTAGTAGAGAAACCACCTTGAGCTTACTGACTAGTTATCCTTTCTTCTTAGGATATCCTTTAGGTTGGTAAGCCTTATCCAAAGGAAATAATATAATACCATTTATTGGAAAAAATATGAATGAGGTGGGGGGTGAATTATTCTTCAAAAAATTTCATTCAATTCCACTTAACCATGCATTAATCATTCTAATAAGAATGTACATTTTAGCAAGCATAAACATCAAACCATAAGAGCATGAAACACATGAACACAACATATATATGGGAAAAATTATAAGGTAATAAAACCCATTAATGAATTAAATTTAATATATTATTATAAAATAAACATCAATATTTAGTGAAGCACCAACTCCACATGGAGCACCAACCCCAACTAGCTCAACACCAACTCAACTAGGCTTTAACGAGCACCCATTTGCAAGGAGGCACCAACCCCCTAGATGATATAGCACCAAATAAATCACATGATGGTTTGATCACCTTCAAAAATCCTTTTTTATTTTATAATAAATGATGATATACTCCTTTAACTCTTTGCTCACTTTAGTCCCTCTAAAATTGTGCTTCAGCCTTCTTTGCTAAAGCTAGCCCTCTTCATGGCTTTCTTAAGTTTTATAACCTTTATCCTCATATGAAAAACCTATATTATATATTCATGACATTTATCTAATTTTTTTCATGACCTCATACTCAACAATGATCTATATTATTCTCTTATCATCTTCTAATATCCCATACTAAGCATATAAAATAGGCCTAAATTACCTTGCTTTAATACAAATCACTTGATCATATCTTTATTATTCAGCTACATATTCAAATCACTTAGTTTGAAAATGAATAGGTATTTTCATATTAAAATAACAAGCCTTAATCATTAATCAATAAATAAAATAGGCTGACCATACATCAATTATCCCTTAACTCCTTTTTTAGGCTTATGGAGACCTAATTGACCTTCTTAACAACATGTTACCATTTGATCTTTCTTGAAGACTATCCAAACACCTCAAATGGGAGGAAAAATTCATATTAAAACTACAATATTCCTTATCCAACTTAAATTTAGGCCTATAACACCTTTTAGGTCCAACTAACACTTGAACCCCTCTTTAAATAACTGTTTATAAAAGCCCTATGCATATATAAAAAAATTGTCTCAAACAATTGAGACATATAATCAATTATACCAAAAAAATATGGTAATAAATTACATATTCAAAAACCTATTGACATCAAGATCATCAAAAACTTCATCTAATGATTCAACTTAGGGTAAATAGGCTCAAACACTTCTTTATAAGATGTTCACTTAGAACTATTAACTGGCTCTAAAACATAGTCAAGGAAACATGAACTTATAACACATGATTAAATATATTAAAGTTATTAAAATAAATGAATAATATATTATAACATTTTCATAACAACCTCAATCAATTAGATCATGAGATCTAAGGAAAACTATTGGTCTTATAGACCAATATTTTGACCTTCTCTCTCACAGACTCTACTCAGTCAAATAAGATATTTTGGCTTCAATGTTTCAAAATATTTCACTAAATTCCAAGATTATTAATTCATGGAAGATAATTAAAGACTCAAAAAAAATAATCATGCATTTCAATGCATCATTCTTACATGAAAACACATCAAGAAACATCTCCTCACTTTTATCTAATTTCCTTACTATATGCACCATTAGGTCTATCAACAACTGGTTAATTTTGATCACAAAATTTACACACCAAATATCTATAACCTATAAATAAATACTCTTTAACAACAACTAAAATTATCACACTTTGATCTTCATCCACTTAGTAACTTCAACTTGGTCAACTCTACCTACTCTAATAAATCTCCAAAAGATAAGCACTTTCTTATAGGGTCTACTCACTCACCTGAGATACCAATCACACTAGGAGATTACTAGGAGAGTTTAATATAACCTCTAATTACTTTTATAATCATATTAAACTATTTTTATCCCTTTCTAATAATATCTTCAACATCAGGTCACTATTAGGGTTTTATGAGGGTTTAGACCATCTTTTAGTCTTAACAATCATTCATAAACCTGATCTCCTCTTTCTAGAAATAAATTATTATAATTTTGATCTATAACCCTTCCTCATATACCATGAATACCTTATGTTTTCATGTATATGTTGTACGTTTCAATAATCATGAAGAAAACCTTCTCGAGTAGACAACTCTTCATTATGTGCATTTAAGAAACCTTGAAAAACTTTTTCAAGCCTTTTCCTACAAACCTTGATCCAAAAATTTATTTACATACTTAAAAAAACTTAACTTAGCTCACCTCACTCAATTTTCACTTGCTCACTCATGTCATGAAGATTGGTCTTGTTACTTCATTTATCCACCATCTCTCTTCTTGCTTTTTAAGCCTTGACCTGTAAGTCTTATTAGTCCTTGAATCTAAAATTCCAACCATTCTATAGAATTCACCTTGAAACTCTCAAAATTTTCAATGTATATTGTGTATTCTTGATCAAATTCATACACTTACTCTTCTTTGGAGCTTTAATAGAACTTAATCAGAGCTACTTATAGATCTTCAAAGCATGATAGGGATCTTCATAGCATCTTTGGAGCTGCATATATAGATCTTTAGAGCTGAAATTTTCATCAATTTTAAGGTACTAAACACCTCATGTATAGCCTCAAATAATATATCTTATGCTTAAAAAATACTATCAAGTGTTTTTTAGAGCATTCTCATCTTCATAGCTCATTCAAAGCATCTTCAGAACTATTTACATAGATATTTAGAGCAAATAGATTTTTCTTTAGAGATAATGAATTTAATCATGCCACCTATAAATTCCATCTCAAAATATATATACAAAGCATTATACTATGATTTAAAATTTCTTTACTAATATGTATTCACTCATGTTACTTCTCAATGATTTCACTCAAGTTGGCATTAGAACATTCTTCAAACATTATTTTTTCATCACAATAATAACACTCATTATGCTGATAATAAGGACTTATCATACACATAAATCAAGGCTCATTATCTTCACAAGAACCTTTGACTCAATTATATTATATCGATATCAATTTAATAACCATGCATCTTCATAATAACCTTTAACATCAATGACAACATTAAATATCAAAGCTCAACACTCAATGACAATGCTCAACAATCTCTCCCTTAATCAATGAAATGTTCAATAAAAATAACATGGAAATTATTTAAAACACACATATACACTATTAAACATTGATAAAATATACCATTTTATTCCCAAATTACAAATCTAGCACTAGGAACAACCACATTCTAAGTTTGAAGCACATTAAATCCAAGTCAAAAAAAGTATTGTCAAGAATTAAACAAAAAATTAGTTGCATAAATATAGTTAAGGAGAATAATTTCAAAAGAAAATTATGTGGGATAACTA
Source organism: Torreya grandis (assembly GCA_037957365.1). NCBI lineage: Eukaryota > Viridiplantae > Streptophyta > Pinopsida > Cupressales > Taxaceae > Torreya > Torreya grandis. The sequence goes on along the minus strand of JARHVA010000026.1, from coordinate 3,894,105 downwards.
TGTGTGGCTTTATTTACCTCATAACAAGTGGTTAATAATTAAACATGGGTGATTTGGGTCCACTCATCCCATTACACTTTCTTAGTTTTGGCAATTTTTAATCCTTCCAAACATACCTAGGATTTCAAGATAAAGAAGACTAATTTTTAGACTTTTTTAGATCATCATGGTTTGGTATCATGAAGATAATTAAAAAATATAATAATATTTGATAATATATTCACTATTCCTCATTTATACACAGGTCAATATCATCCAATGATACTGACCTAGATTGACAAAACCGACCGTACACAAATAAAAAATTAGTTATAGAATAGAACATACCAAAATTTTGATTTATCATATTTTTAACTTCCAAATTAAAATCATAGTTAGATATTCACCAATAAAATCTAAGTAACCATCCTTTTGTTTTACTTACTATATTTAACATATTCCACTTATCAAATTAGAATAATCAATTTGAGTCTTTTACATTCAAATGTATGCTTGAATGACATTTATGAATTATGTTTCAATGTTATATATTAATCAGATTAAGTTTATCACCTTAATCCAAATTAGGTAAAACATATTGGTGAATGCATACACATTGCTCAAAAAATCCTTCTAAGGTTTTATATTTTTTCCTAGGGTTTTAAATTTCTTTTATGATTTCCATACACAAAAAATATTTTCACCTTTCAAAAGTTTCAATTTTTTTTATTAGGATTTCAGACCTAATTTATGATTTCCATACACACAAAATTTCACCTTTGTCCTTATCCTTGTATTAGGTTTATTACTTGATTGGATAATATTTGGATAAAAAATCTCTATTTTTCAAGCTCTTTATTATTGTTGCTAGTCATATCAAATAGATGAAAACCTTATTTATGTTTTCCAAAATATGCTACAGATTTTTTAGAATTTTTATTTTAATATTTTTATTAAATTAGACCTAGATGATGAATAATATACCTATTTTCATAATAATTTATGGGTTTCATCTATCCACTAATTGTAATAAAAAAAACTCGTCTATATTTCAAAAATTCATCATGGTTTTCTTGGAATGGTTGATCCTTTATTACCTCCATGTTTATTTACTTCTTTATATTATGTTTTGTCTATATCTCACAAGATTTTTTAAGGCCTAATAAATCTAAACTATAGAAAAAATTAGAAAACCCTATACACTTTCCTATTATGGGTTATTTTATTCTTCCTTCCACCTTTCTTCAAGGTGTTGATAACTAATTTGCCTCTAAAGATGTCGATGATGTCACTATCCCAAGATTTAAGGTGACACCTCTTATAATAAAAAAATAAAGGTCATATGCATGTTCCTCTTCATCCCCATACACCTCCCACAAGTCCTTTTGATGGTATTTGTATACATATTCAATAATAAATACAAAGAGATTATAATTTTGAAACCCTTCAATATCAAATAGTCACTATGAGAACATCCATAGAGGAGATTTAAAATCAAAATTTATAACTTAGTTTAAAGCTGACATCACTTGAAAATAATATTGTATATATAAATAATATATAACATGAAAATTTCAATAATATATCTATATTTATATAAAATATTTTGTGCCTAAAGATACTCAACCCAAGATTGGAAGACAAAATAATATACATCTACAACTAGTGATTCAAAAAGTGTACATAAGGCTAATAAGATTTCAAATGAGATTATAAGGGAAATTATTGAAAACAAGTTAATAAAATTACCTCATATACAACCTCTAATGAAATAAAATAACTATTGTACATATCAAATAATGCATGGACATCATATAGAAAATTATTAGGCTTTGAAGAACAAAATACAAAGTATCATTGATAGTGGTTATCATTTACTAGATTAATCAATCAAATCAACACTTGATTGAAGAAAAAAATATACAATCAAGAAACCTACTCATAAAATGATTGCATCTCCTAAGGAACAAATGAAAAAAGAATCAAAGAATAGTTTATAATGAAAAATTATAAACAAAAAGGTTATTATAGGAACAATTGGAAAATTACAGGTTATAAATGGAATAATTAGAACAAGAAAGATTACAAAAGGAAAAAAATGGTTACAAAATAAAAAATCAAAAAATAAACTTTGAAAAGGAAAAATCAGAACAATAAAAGTTACACACATAAAATTAGATAAGCAAATGTTATGAAGGTAACACATAGAAAAGGAAAAACTACAAAAATAACAAGAGAAAAAATAAATGTTTAATAAAGAACAATTACAATGGGAATAATTAGATAAACAAAGGTTAAAAATGGAAAAAAATAAAAAGGAAAGGTTAAAAAATTTAAAAAAATAGAGAAAAAAAGGTTTTACAAGTTAAAAAAAGATAAATTAAATCAAGATATGTTACTAAAAGAGAAATCACTAAAAAGAGAATTTACAAAAAAAAAAACTCAATATAAATAATAAAACATCCTAATGAAAGGGTTCTTTACAAAGGAAATTCAAAAGAATGATCTAATTTAAAATACTAATGTCACAAATGTGGTTCCAAAGGAGGAAACCACAAAGCCTTCCTCATATCAAGAACTTTTCACTGTCACTACTCACATATATGAAAAGCAATGTACCAATACCAAAGTTATGGGTTACCGAGTTTTTCTAATTTTAAACTACACCATTAATAACACACTTGAAACAGTGTGGGATCAATCAAGTTAATGGTAATTTTTAATTCAAAAGTGTTTCATATTATATTCAACATTATTCTTGATAAAGCCACATATAATGTTATGCTTGTAGAATCATGCTTAAACTTAGTGGGGACACTGATTGATAAAAAAATATTTCATTACATTTGATTACAAAGGTAAGGTTGACCCCATTTAAAGAGAGGGAAAACATTTATAGGAATATAATTTTATTGAAGCCACTTATTTGAGTACTAATATTGATAAAAGGATGATATAATTGATATAGAAAAATCTAATACATGATATAGTTTCTTATACATATTATGTGAAAGATACTAATTGTATTTTCAATCATGCCAACACAAATGTTCCTAACATTAAAATATCATAGGTGCAAGATCATAATTCAATATCTCATGAGGGTCCATATTTTTCACATTTATTAATTCCAAGTGGTTGGAGTGATTTCTTGGATTAGTTTTCCACACATAATCTATTGCACATATCCTCATGGATTGCTCATCCATTCCATTCTTATATTTTGGCATACGTGTGATCATATGTGTTTACATTTACCATTGTTATATCTCTTATCTTTATTTTCACTTGGACCTTTCATCTTGATTGGTATCCTCACCTTATATCCTTGATAATTACCCCGTAATGATTCTAGTAGACATCCATTATGGATTTTATTGAGCTTAAATGATCATATACATATATATTAGTATATCACATGATCATACATTGATTCTTTCCCATGGGGGACATTATGATATTTATCTCCACATATGATCTTAATATACATTATTTTGATTGACATATATAATTTGGGCATATTTCTTGATTTCACTTTTTCCACTTTAGCCATGTTATCATAGTTGGTGCACACTATGCCTTGACACATGTTGTGGATAATTGATATCTATATCATTATTATTTTTTCAAAACCATTTCTACTTGTCCTCACTTTTCAAATATTAAAAAACTACCCAAAATATAAAATAATTAAAAAATATAAAAACATTCAAAATTAGGGCCTAAGCATTACATGGTTACTAGGTTACACTATTTAGTTATGTTATTTATCACATGTTCGGTAAATGAAATATTATTTTCATACACACATGTATTTCATGGTATATGAAAGAAATGTAGGACATAATGGTTACACATGGACATAAAAATGTTTGACTTTCCTCTACTTAGAGGCCATGTTGATACTAAGGGAATATTATTCCATATATTTCACTTTTATAGGTTATATATTTATACTACTTTTATACCGTGTTAACCTACCTATATAATTTATACATTTATTAATAGTTACTCATATCTTATATGATGATTCTCAGATATGTTGTTTTACTATGATGTAAACTGATACATATGGATGATTTAGACTATTTATATGTTTTATGCTCCATTGATGTTGTTAATCTTTTACATGATAGGATATTTGTGTTAATGTATTGTGTTTGATACTCTGGATTGTTTATAATAGCTTTATTTACCTTGAGTGTGTCCCGTAGAAATATATAATGTGACATTCTTGATGTCCTTTTTTATGACATATTTATGCCCTTACATGTGGCCCACATCTTAGTTTTTTACGTCATTATGTCCCTTATATGTGTCCATTATCCTTATATGTGACAATAACATGTTCCATTGTTGATCTTTCTAACATTGAATGATGCCATGATATATATCATGTAATTTTACTACATAGACTTATTCAAAAATTATACTACCACATGCATCATTAATACATCTATCTAGTCATGACACTTATATGATGTACATTAAATATGTCACATACATGACTTGATTAACATATACATTATTATGATGACATTTTATCCACATGATCACACGATATTACATGATGCTATCTTTACACATGACATGATATAATTAACTCTTATTTTAAGATGAGTGGAATACAAGATACATTCATCATATCAAAATGGGGTAATTACAATGGTCTTTTCATAAAGACATAATCCATCATGAACATAAAATGTGTCTAGAGCATAGATATTAGAGAATTAGAATGGTTCAAACATCAGCTAGTTTAGCTACATGATAAATATTAGCATATTGATATAAATTATAGGGTCATAAATTATGCATATGCACTCACCTAATATACACTTAAGTATATATTCATATGCACTTAGGTGCATATGCATACAATTTACAGGAACATGCATTAAAATTTTCCACATACACATACATTTGACATACAGGTTATTAGATTAAACATATATATGCATATAAATCTATATTATTTGGCACTAATTTAAGGTGAATGATACTAATTCATGCACATATAATACTTTTATATTCATATGCATGATGTTGGTTTATACACATAAACAAAAATATAGTTTAAAATTGAATCGAAAATGGTTGCCATTCCACTTCACACTTATTATATTCATTCTATTTTAATCATCCATTTTATTCTACATTGATAAAACTTGAGAAAATTTATTCAATAAAACCCATGTTCATGATGGGGAAATGAAAATTTTTATGCCATTTATATCATGCATTTATCTTTTACATTGAGTGAAATTATAAAATCAAACATGCATTCATTATGGGGGCATGAATTTTTTTCCTTCACGTTCAATCATATGTTGGGGATCAACCAACAATGGATTACACTTGTGAAAGCAATAAACGTGGAAATAAATTAGATAGATAAGCAACTAGAATGATAAATAGCACAGAACAAGAGATACAAGAAAACACCCTGAAAACTTGTATTAAAACTCTTTACAATAGGAATACAATTGAATAAACTTCGTTCTTCCACACCTCTCTCAGATGCACACAAGATCTCTCACTAGATCTCTATTCCTCAAGAGCTCTCTCTCAAGTACACTCAAATCCAACAACCTGGATTGATGCAACTCAGTACAGTCCTTCAAACATTCACAATGTTCTACTCATACTCACACATTCAACATACTAAGCTAAGAAGATCTTTCCTACATATAGAATTAGGAAACTTGAGCATGCTCTTACAACAAACAGTTAAGCCTCTTGAACAAGGGCTCCAAAAATAACATTGCTAATAATAGAGACGTGAGCTTGAGTCTACAACTCAAACTCATCATGCAAACACTCACTTCTGTCCTTGGAAATTGCTTTCTGGACACACAGGTAACCGACGTCGGTTCCTGCCTGTTCGCCTGTGACTGTCGCCGGCCGACCCTACTGCCAACGTCGGCGCCTCTGCAACTGCAACTGACCAACGTCGATCACTCCTGACCGACGCTGGCATCTGTGTAGACCCGAACCTGTTTAAGTCTGCTCCTTAGTGAAGCTTTTATATCATCTCCTTGCTAGCTTCTGTGGCTGCAATATACTCTGCTTCTGTAGTTGACAAGGCAACAACCTTCTGCAACTTAGATATCCAGCTAACCGCCGTTCCACCTACAGTAAAAACATAACCTGTGGTGCTCCTTCTGCCATCCAAATCACCTGCCATATCTGAATCTACATAACCATGTAGAGAAGTATCTAAACCTCCATAGCACAAGTGCCTACTGCTAGTTCCTCTCAGATATCTAAGGATCCATTGAACTAATTTCCAATGTTATTTTCCTGGATTGGCCATATACTTACTTACTACTCCCACTGCTTCGGCAATATCTGGTCTAGTACACACCATTGCATACATCAAACTTCCTACTGTGGAAGAGTATGGAACCTTACTCATGTACTCTACCTCATCATGTGAATTAGGACATTGTTCTTTACTCAACTTAAAATGTCCAGCCAAAGGTGTGCTTACCGGTTTAGCATCTTGCATATTGAACCGTTTCAACACCTTGTCCACATAATCTTCTTGAGACAATATCAACTTGTGATTTTTCCTGTCCCTCTTAATGCTCATGCCAAGGATTTTCTTAGCTGCTCCCAAATCCTTCATAGCAAAAGTTTGAGCTAATTTCACCTTAAGCTCAGAGATATCCTGCATGTGAGATCCTGCAACCAGCATATCATCTACATACAATAATAGAATAATATATCTACCATTATCAAATCTCTTAAAATATACACAATGGTCAGATTGACATCTACTGTAGCCATGCTCAGTCATAAACCTATCAAATTTCAAATACCATTGCCTAGGAGCTTGCTTGAGGCCATACAAGCTTTTCTTCAACTCGCACACTAACTTCTCCTTACCCTTGACCTAAAATCCTTCTGGCTGTTCCATGTATATTTCCTCATCCAAGTCTCCATGAAGAAATACTGTCTTAACATCTAGCTGCTCAAGATGCAAATCCTCAAAAGCAACCAAAGACAATACAACCCTTATAGAAGTCATCTTAACAATAGGAGAAAAAATCTCACCAAATTCAATACCTGGTTTTTGTGCAAATCCTTTCACTACCAATCTGGCCTTATATCTCATCTGTCCATCCTCACCTTCCTTTAACCTGCAGGTCCATCTGTTCTTCAGTGTTCTCTTACCAGCTGGCAATTCAACCAAATCCCATGTTTGGTTCTCTCTCAAGGACTCCATCTCCTCAACCATGCCACGCTCCCACTTACTCCTAGACTCCACCTATAATGCTTCTTCAAAACTCTTTGGTTTTCCACCATCAGTTAGCAATATAAGGAAGGAGAATATCTAATTGGAGGCTTACTCACCCTTTCAGACCTCCTGATGGGTGTCTTGGACTCGTTCTCAACACGCTGTCCACCCAAATTTTCTGATAGTGACCGACCTCGGCCACCTGTAGACCTGTTACTGGCCGACGCCGGTTCTTCTTGGCCGACGTCGGTGCCTGGTCTGCCAACGTCGGTCTCTGTATGACTGACATCAGTTTTTGTACTGCCGACGCTGGTTCCTAACCTGCCGATGTCGATCTCTGTGTTTTCCTGTAGGTGATTATTTCTTTTTCCTGTGAGCTCATTTTGGACCATAACTTCATCCAATTCACCATTGCTCTGCCCAGATTGATCCAGCTTCCTTATCTGATCACTGTACATCACTCTTTCATTAAAAACAACATCACGGCTCCTAATTACCTTGTTAGTTCCTAGATTCCAAAATCTGAAACCAAAATCATCTGAGCCATAGCCAATAAACGTGCACCTCATAGACTTAGCATCAAGCCTCTTTCTATTTTCCTTATCTACATGCATAAAGGCTTCACAACCAAAAACTTTGAGATATGAGAGATCTACCTTTTTACCTGTCCATGCCTCTTCTGGAATTCCACCATTCAGAGCTGTAGAGGGTCCTCTATTAATCAGGTACACTACGGTGTCAACTGCTTCTGCCCAAAACTCTAAGGGCAACCCAGCATGCAATCTCATACATCTTGCACGCTCCATGATAGTTTTGTTCATCCTTTCAGCAATACCATTCTGCTGAGGTGTCCTTAGAACCATCCTTTGCCTACGGATTCCATGTGTATAACAATACAATTTGAACTTAAGGCTGCAGAACTCACCGCCATTATCAGATCTCAAGCACTTCAATCTTCTGCCTGTTTCATTCTCAACCATAGCTTTCCAAATCTTAAAAGTCTCAAAAACATCAGATTTCTTTTTAATACAGTAGATCCATACCTTTCTTATGGCATCATCTATGAATGTAACATAGTACCGTGATCCTCCAATAGAGGCTACCTGAGCCGGTCCCCACACGTCTGTGTGAACAAGCTGCAACTTTTGCCTTTTCTTAGTAGACCCAGTCTTGAGAAAACTAACCCTTTTCTATTTTCCAAATACATAATGCTCACAAAATTCTAGATCCATACTTTTCAAATCTGAAAGCATACCTTTAGACTTAAGAATTGACATCCCCTTCTCACTCATGTGGCCAAGCCTTGAGTGCCACAATTTAGCATCCACATCTGAAGTAGATAAAACGGAAGGATATTTGTCAGTAACACAATTACACAAATAGAGAGTACCTTCTCTCTTACCTCTGGCCATAACAAGTGCACCCTTGGTCACTTTCCAAGAATCTGCTGTGAGAGTTACTGTACAACCCTCATCCCCTAGCTTACCTGCAAAAATCAAATTTCTCTTCAAACTAGGAACATGCATCACATCTCTCAACACCCATGTGTTGCCATTCTGCATCTTCTGCTGCACTTTACCTTTGCCAGTAATCTTACAAGGCTCATCATCCCCTAAGTACACTATTCCAAAATCTCCATGGATATAGTCACTGAAATATTCTCTGTTAGGGGTAGCATGGAAAGGTGCACCATAATCTAATACCCAAGATTCTATATTATTATGCAAAGAGAAAATAAGAGCATCTTGTGCAATACTTTCAACCTTTGTCTCTTCCTTTCCTTCGTGCTGATTCTCCTCCTTAGGCTTTGACCAGTAATCTCTGCTTATGTGCCCCAACTTTCCACAGTTTCAGCATTGTGGCCTTCTGCCATTCTTGGATTTGGATCTGCCTCTTCCCTTAGACTTAGATCTTGATCTCCTCTTGCTCCTTTCTTTTTGCCTTCCCCTGCTCTTGAGATTTAAAGCGTTCCTAGATGTCTCTTCTGTGCTTTTCCTACGAATTTCCTCATTCAAGATAACACTAACCACATCCTCTACTTTCAAAATATTCAAAGCAGATGCAGTATTAGAAACTGCCATTACCAAGCCATGCCAGCTTTCAGGAAAAGAACATAATATTAAAAGAGCTTTTATTTCATCTTCAAATACAATATTGACTGAACTTAACTGATTAACAATACCATGGAAATCATTCAGGTGATTAGAAACAGATCCACCTTCTTGCATATGCAAATTAAATAACTGCTTCATAAGATATACCTTATTTGAAGCTGAGGGTTTTTCATACAAATTTGCTAACGTAGTCATTAACTCTACCGTAGTTTTTGCCTATGACAAATTAGATATCACAGTGGAGGCCAGACTCAGTCTTATAGACCCAAGAGCCTTTCTGTCAAGAACTTCCCATTCTTCATCCTCCATGTCCTTGGGCTTCTTTGCAATCCCACCTAACGGTAAGTAAAGATCTTTCTGATACAGATAGTCCTCTATCTGCATTCTCCAGTGTTGATAGTTCTTGCCATTAAACTTTTCCATTCTCAATTTACTTTCTTCTGCCATTGCTTCTCCCACTCAAACAAAAATCCCTACAGAAACCCCTGTGAGCAACCTGTAATCCAAACACACTACACAGATTTGAACCACCTGTTAGTGAACCTGAGCTCTGATACCACTTGTTGGGGATCAACCAACAATGGATTACACTTGTGAAAGTAATAAACGCGGAAATAAATCAGATAGATAAGCAACTAGAATGATAAATAGCACAGAACAAGAGATACAAGAAAACACCCTGAAAACTTGTATTAAAACTCTTTACAATAGGAATACAATTGAAGAAACTTCATTCTTCCACACCTCTCTCAGATGCACACAAGATCTCTCAATAGATCTCTATTCCTTAAGAGCTCTCTCTCAAGTACACTCAAATCCAACAACCTGGATTGATGCAACTCAGTACTGTCCTTCAAACATTCACAATGTTCTACTCATACTCACACATTCAACATACTAAGCTAAGAAGATCTTTCCTACATATAGAATTAGGAAACTTGAGCATGCTCTTACAACAAATAGTTAAGCCTCTTGAACAAGGGCTCTAAAAATAACATTGCTAATAATAGAGATGCGAGCTTGAGTCTACAACTCAAACTCATCATGCAAACACTCGCTTCTGTCCTCAGAAATCACTTTCTGGACACACAGGTAACCGACGTCGGTTCCTGCCTGTTCACCTGTGACCGTCGCCGGCCGACCCTACTACCGACGTCGACGCCTCTACAACTGCAACTGACCGACGTCGGTCGCTCCTGACCGATGCCGGTGTCTGTGTAGACCCGAAACTGTTTAAGTCTGCTCCTTGGTGAAGCTTTTAGCTCCACACCTTAACATCATACATTTTGTTTACCTGGAAAATTGTATCTATAATACATACGTATTTGATTTATTTTATTTTAGTGAACCTATAATCATGTTTATCTCTTTAGTTGGTAGTTTTTTGTGTTATTACATTGCATACATTTCCCCACATTCATGAGGGCTAGGAAATTTTTACTTTCTAGCCTAATATCCTACATAGTTACACAAATTTGGGGCAAACTCACCTCAAATATCCATGATTTAGTAAGGAAACACAAGTTTATCTAATGATTCAAAAAGGAATAATCATATAAAAAAATATGTAAGGATAACATGGTTTTCATCAACACACAAGTGTACTCTTACCCTTGTTTGTATAAATTTTCAAAAACTTAATTTAAGATTAAAATTGTCAATATGTGGGCATTGAATACACATGATTGTATATTTTTATATTGAGTGATATACATAATTGGAGCTTCATAGAAAAATAAAAAGTGTGTTTTACACACCTAGGTACATTTATCCCTTTTAATCTTAAAATTACATTACTAGAATAACTAGGGGGCTTTTAGATACTAAAATTTGGTACTTGATACTTGAAAATGACAAGTTTGATGCACATTTACCATGCATGACTTGAGTACAAAAATAAGTTCCTAATCCTCCATTCTCTCACACTTGTATGTTATGTTATGAGTAGACCCATTCATTATGTTATTGGACACATATATGAAATTCACTACCTACTTTAAACCTTCTAAATATCCTACATAGATTTCTCCAAACTTTTAGTTTACTCTACTTGTACATAAATTAGTTTTTCCAAGTTTGATTAATATCTCTAGTCGATATTGGAATGATGTATTCAAAGTCAACCCTTTCCCAACAAAAAATATTTTTCAAAATCAAATCTATCCTTAGGATAATCTCATTTACCTAGTGTGTTAGTGGCATGATAAAAGACCCATCTGGACTCATATATAAATAAATCAAGGTTTTATTCAAAATGAACTTGGAACTTATCTAAAACACATCTATAAACTATTAAACATAAATAAAATATCCCCTATTATTCCTAAATTGTAAACTTATCATTATGAGAATCCACCATCCAAGTTTGAATCACATTAAAGCTATGTCAAATCAAACATTATCAAGTATCAAATCTAAATCATTTCATGCATACATATATTGAAGGAACAAATTTTCATAATCACACTCGGTGGGAGAACTATGTGTGGCTTGATTTCCCTCAAAGTATCAGATACATAGTCAGCAGTAAATAATCAAATAGGGGTGATTAGGGTTATCTCAGACCAATATAATTTATTGATTTTTATAGGCTGATATCCATCATAAACACATTTAGGATTTTTATGAAAATTATATTGATTTATAGAGCTATGCTCATCAAAAAACTTTGATATCATGAATACAAAGCATATGAATATAGGTGTAGGTAACCATATGGCCATTATTCCTTATTTATATAAAGGTCATTATCGATTATAATAGGTTAGTATGATCCAATGATACTAACTAAGATGGATGAAATAGACCTTATGTAGACATAAAATGATTTACATAATCAAATGAATCATAATCTTTCTATCTTTATTTTCACTTCTAAGATATAGTCATAGTCAGATAGTCACCCATAAAAGTTATCTACTCATCCCTTTGTTGTATTTATTATATTTAGCATACACCACTTATTGAATAATAATAATAATAATAATAATAATAATAATAATAATAATAATAATAATAATAATAATAAATCTTAGTATTTTACATTCATATGTATTATTTTATGTAATATCTTAATATTTAAATTACGTTTCAAATTTCTATCTTAATTAGATTAAGATTATCACCTTAATCTAAATTAGTAATCCACAAATTGTATTCCTAAATGTCCTTATCCCTAAGAAATCAAATTGAATCATATTCCATGAAGATATAATAAAAAAGACTCATTCATATCAATACATACATGTTGAATCATGCCATCACCCTTGACAAATATATTATCCTTAATTATTTAGAGACTCAAGTAATAAATATTTATAACCCCAAACATTTCAATCACAAGAAAGATCACCTTATAAAAGTGTTATTATAAAATGGGTATATGAAAGTGGAAAAATGGCCTTATATGATATAAATTAAATATATAAACATAATAATGATCTAGATGTTCCTATAGTCATCATTCCTTCTGTAAAGGGGTTATAAAAAAAATTAGCAATAATTGTAAAAAATAAAGTTAGCAAGAATTTCAAAAAGGTCTAATATTCAAATTGTCTTATTGAATCAAAATACCCTTTTAAACTCATTTGTATGTGCCAAATATCCATTAATTCATGATAAGCATACTTATGTTTACCTTATTCCATACTATTGTGGAAAACCATACATGGTTTAAATGTAGAAATATCTCCAAACCAAACTTAAAAGAGAATTCTTGAGACATAAATTAATCCCTTATTAAAGCATTCACACTTTTAGGACTTTACCATAATACAATACAACAAAGTGTATCAATGAAGAGATTAATTGTAAAAGATGACTATTGGAGAGTACAAGTTAGAGAAAATATCAAGATTTAAAAATATAGGTAAATATTAATAAGGATCATGGCCTTGGTACTGGAAATTCCTTGAGACATATAAGAATGAGAGATAAAACACTTACAAAAATTAATGATTATTCTTATTTGTTTATTATTTCACCATTAACTAAGTATTTAGTTGATCAACCTTCTAGTTTCATTGTAGATGTTGACTAATATTATTATATTAGCTAATTATCAATTAATTAATCTTTATTTGACTATTTTTTAATGATGAAAAATATAAGCTTATAATCTTACTTTGGTATTGGTTAGAATATTAATTAATTAATTTTATATATATATATATATATATATATATATAGATATATATCCATGGAGTAAGTTTCATGTTTATTTTCTCCCTACTAATGGGTACACATATCAAAATAAAAATGTTGGATACAATTTATAGTAACATGATTAATCTAGAAACCTCACTTTTAAACACTTTACATCATGGAAACCTATATGACTTAAAGATAATGATTATAAAGAAAAAACTAAGAAGGATAAAAATTATCAAATGAACAATCAAAATCACCAAATAGGGGTCTAAATCAGAGGTCACAATTTTATAGGTATTCGGTTGGAATCAGTGAGCACAAGGAATGAATAAAAATAATAAAATACACTATCATTGGGAAATATTACACTATCAATAAGGAATGTAAGAAATCATTGACTAGAGGCAAGAAATTGGTGGCATCTCTAACTAGTGTTAACATGAATAAAAATCAAAACTAAATAACTTTAAAAAAACATAAAAAATTGTTAAAAAAAGAAGTATTGAAAAAAATGTGCATATCTCAACAAAAAATTACCTACCAATGACATATTCCTATCTCTCATGAGGCATATTCATTACATTACACTCTTGAGGTGGGACTATGTCATTGTCACATATATCGTATCATCTTTAATAAAAATTTGTTTATGTTGATGTGGGTTTTATGAACATCTTATAATCCTACAAGGTAACCTCTAACATTTTTGGATAAATGAAGAAAATCCACCCCAAGGCATGAGTTATGGGGTATTCAATTTCATAAATAACTTGGTGATGTAATAATAATGAGAAATAGATTATTTACCTTGGATGGTTTAGATGTATGAAGTCTAAAATAAACCAAAAATATACTTGATATGGATGGGTGGATTCTAACCTAAGGTGGATTGGATTAGAAAAGGGATAAAAAGAGGGAATTATAAGGCATAAAAGAGGGTTTATGAACCAAAATAGATTAACCCCTTCCAAACTATACCTTATACTATGGGTTTAACAAGTTATTAAGAATTAATGCCTATTTCAAGTTACTATTGGCACATAAAACACACAAACATAATTAGGAGTCCAAGGAGATGAATATAGTAAACTTTGATGTTCATAACCAAAGGTTGTTACCAATGCATGATTGAATTTTTCACATATTTAAAGGGATATTATGATTAATAAACATAAAGTATTTATATTATCTAAAACATAATCTAAATAATTTTACTGAAAGCACTTCTACACAACCCAAATACTAAAAATACTAGTATGAAAAAAATTCTTGAATAAATAACAAGGTTTGGAGAGGAAAGACACATCAAGATAAACTTACAAAATAATATGTATAATTTATTATTCATCTCAATTAAAAAAATTATCCTCTTTTTGGAATGGAGAGGACACAAGTATGTATATCTTGGGATGGGTATTCCTCATCCTCCAAGTAAAATCTAAATTTAAATATTTTATTTTAGGAACCAAGCATTAAAATCAATTCATATCATGCACATATACATATGAGTATTATCCCTCGGGTAGAAATATTATCTCCAAGATGTGTGTGTGTGTGTGTGTGTGTGTGTGTGTGTGTGTGTGTGTGTGTGTGTGTGTGTGTGTGTGTGTGTGTGTGTGTGTGTGTGTGTGTGTGTGTTTGTGTGTGTGTGTGTGTGTGTGTGTGTGTGTGTGTGTGTATTAAAAATAGATATGAGATTTGAATCTCAACTAAAATCAAAGACATGCAAAAACTATGTATATTATCAAGGTGTTGATGTGGTACCACTTAGTGAAGGATCCTGAATGCTCATAATATTGGCCACCATAGATATAGTTACAACTAGAGTTTTAACTAAAGTTAATAGACGTACATGTGGAACTATAACTAAAAGTGTCAAAAAAGTGGGCCCCTTTAATGTATGTACTATATAATATCTTGAAAACTAAGGTTGTGTACTTGGAGATGGATAAGATACACAAGATGTACCTGCTAAAGGATGAGTTTATTTGGATGCTTCTAACTACTTGTAAAAAGCATGAATTTATTTAAAATCAATATTAATCATCTCATAGTTAATGATAGATATTTTAAATACAAAAGGTATCTTAGCCATCAAATTTTCATGAATAATCATCAAATCCTTGAATGCCATGTTCAATGTGTCTATGTTAGCCACCTTATCCTTCATAAAATTTATTAATTAGATAATTTTCTTTTTATTTTTATAAATAGTATCTCCAACTTCTACTCATAAAATTTTAGTGCCCCCTAGAGTAAACCCTAAAAATGGTCCTTAGGACTAGTCATCCCATACGTGTATATATATCTACAATCCTCATATATTTAAAAATTGACACTTCAAATTACTCATGGGTTATGAATTATTGCACCAAGGCATGCACTTCATTGTGTCACTATGAAAAATTATCTCTTATAGTTATCATGTGGTTTTGGGATAAAGTAACATCAGGAGATAATATTAAACATAATTTTGTATAGAAAATTATTTTGGGTACCTTGGCCCAAGAAATTGAGCTTGGCATTCACATCTTTCATTTTGTTATATTCCTAGGTTACACTTCCCCATTCTATATGAGAATCAGATCTTATATGCCAAATTGAACCAATGATATTGTATAGTGTTTCACATACTCCTTGTACATTATCTACAATATCTAGGTGATCTTATATAACATTTATTTATTTTAGGCTTTACTTGATTGGTCAAATTTTTTTAAACATCTACTTAAGCACTCCATCGATTACATCAACAAAATTTTAAGGGTCTTCCTCATATTCAGATAGGTCTTTAGGGTGGACCTTAATTTTATTTGTTAGAGATAATATGCCTTCTTTGTATTATAACATAACATTTTCACCCTCTACTAACATAGTCTTTCTCTCAACATTTCTCAATGTGTTGGTTTATCTATCAAAATGAAACCCCACCTATGACTACTTAGTAATGATTAAATCTTATGTGCGTGCTTCCTCTTCCTATAATATATGGATCCATGGAGGAATTATCACTATATATTATTTGTATGTATTTTTTTAATGTAGAGGTGGAAGGAGGGGAATGAATTTGTGGGTGCATTGATGTCAAAGTAGGTTGGGTGGTAGGAGCAGATGTAACCAATTCATGAAAAGAAGGGTGGCCTTTCTCCATGTAGTGACCTTATTATATGGATGTGTCTCAATGATACACTTGGTATTTTATGGCATCTTTCCATAAAATAGGCACACCTAACTATGCATATGGTCTATGAGGTGTAGATTGCACAACCAAAATAGAATTAGACACTAAATATTTAAAATTCACCCACTTATTTAGTCTAAGAGGTTGTGTATTAGATTCACTATTGGATGCATAATTTACATGTTTCTAAAGTGAATTCATAGTAGTATTATAACTCCTAGTAGGCTAGATGATACTAGGGAAAATAAAATTCAATGGGCCTTAGGCTATGGTTTTCAAAATTGGCATTGTGAATGCATGAGGTTTCATGAGTGGGCTAGGAGAATAAAATAAAATAGTTCAAATAATGTATGTATTTTGTTATGATAACTATAGTAGTGAAAATTTTAAGAGACACAAAATAATAAATATTTTATACTTACATTGGATCGTTAGATATCACTCAGAGTAGTAGTGGTCATGAAAGTTGTTATAGTTTGTGTAATTAAAACCTATACATTAAGTCCCCCTATGGGAATTGTATCAAATACTATAAAAAAATTTCTAGAGACCAGGGTCGTTTTGGTACTTATCTCCCTAATTTTATCTTTAATAGAGACTAGTAAGGTTTCTATCACATTCTTTATTTGTTGCTTTGTAATCTTAGGTGGAGAGCTTGGAGTTGTATCCAATGATGTCAGTCTCAGTTAGAACTTCTTGTCTAGAATCTATCTTTGATTCCATATATTTTTATTCTTTTGATATTAATTCTACTTCATCTAAGTAGGTTTTCTCTTATTCCACTATTTATTATTCATATATTTGTGTTCCTCTTGACTTAATCTACTCTTGATCTTATATTGGTTCTACTTCCCCTTATTCCTCCTCTAATTCCTCATAAACATGGCCTTGTTTGGTAAATAAACCTTAAAAAGGCCTTTATTTTTATTGTAAAACTTTGGGAGACACAAGAGGAGTCTTAGGCTTCCTTTGATATGTCACTAGTGGTAGTCTAATAGAAATAGGAGTTGGCCCTGAAGTGGGTAGAGTGAAAAATGAAGGGGATGTTCTAGTGGAAAGTGGAGGAATTGAAGTGGGAATGGTAGTGACTATTGATGGATATGTGGTAGGAAATAGTGACAAAGGATAGAAATAATAAGAACCTATAGAAGGAAATAAGTAATTCTTACTTGTTATATTGATGTTAATAAAGGTAGGGGTGTAAAAGAAAGGGGTCCCTTTGGTCTGATAGGAACTATATAATCCTCTATGTCAGCTTTAGGTTGAGAAGCATCAACAATTGGATGTGTAGGGAATCCTTTAGAGATACCATATATGGTTTATGGGTTTGTCTCCCCAGATACACTTATTTAATAATTTTTGTTCCTTCTTTTTCTTCTAGTTAGGAGGATGCCTATGAACCAATGTTGAGGTCCTTTATTTGCTATCTATTATCTTTGAATTTTCATTTGTAATGGTAAGATCATAATAAAAAAGATAGGATCATAATAGTGGCAGTAGTGCTCATAGGATATTTTAACCTTATTTATAGAATCTCACTACCTAAATGGTGCCATTTTAAATTCATAATGCATTCTAATTTTAACCACAGAGTAGATGTGCTCCCATTTGGTATACTATATGTGGCTAATGTTGAAAGGGGATAGATGCAACCTTATTTGTTTATCACCCCTCATATCAATGTCCACACTATCATATAACTATGTAAGAATCTCATATTCAACCATTTTATCTAGAATAGTATATATTCAGTATAAATTTTGTGCCTTAATACTTTTAAATATGATCATAATGCAATTAGGGTAATACTAATAATTACCCATATTCCCAATACTTCTCTTAATGTATTATGATAACCTTTGCATACTCTTCCCATTCATGACCCTATACAACATAAGATAAATTTTTTTTGTGATCCTCTAAATCTACCTTTTGAATTTATATATTTGAATAATATTGAATTCATCACAACCCTTATTTTTGGGATACTCTATATATGTCTCTAAAGTTTATGCATATAATGGATGTATTGTAGTAGTTATGGCATCTAAAAATTATGACATAATATAAAAGTTTCCATATGGTAGGCTTTTTTGGTTATTAATTTGGTGTCTCAAACTAGAGCTAATGATTTCTCTAAGGGAAACAATTTTGTTTGAACTCAAGATGATGTCCACTAATGGGATCTATATCTCATGAACATATGAAATACTGAGAAATCCATATAATTGATTTATCAAATCCAAATCAATTATTACCCATACCCTAAAAAAAAATATGGGAATGGAATAAATTAGGCCTTTGATCAAAAAATCGTTTGGGTCAGATGCCCATTCTTGTAATTATATTTGGTTGAGTTTGTAATCAACCATGAATTTACCATAGCCTGGTTGTATGTGATATCAAGAATGGGAAGTATATAGTATCTCTAAAATGCATTTACACTAATGTATGACATAGGGGTAATATCATTCCAATATTGAAATATTTTTACCAATTTTTTTTCAATTTGTAAATAAATTATAAAATAAGTTGATGCAAGATATTACCTCTAGTTTTATCATAATGTTGTGTAGGCCTAATACCTTAATAGTTAAAATGTCATCCTTATATCATTGTGTAAAGGTAGATAGTTGATCATTTGCTCCATAAGGATCTGTTACATATACTTATATCTATGTGGCTGAATAGTGTTTAAATTGGTGCTCTAATGCTACTAAATCAAACACTATGTGCATGAATCTAGTCATGCCTAGAATAGAATATTAATAATGAGGAGGAATGTGAGATGATGAAGCCATTAGAATTTTGCAAGTATTCTAGGTTCTTGAAAACATTTAAGTCTTATAGTTGATAGGGAGCTCAAATTCATAGAATGCACATGATATAAATAGGTAAATGTAATCAAATCATGCTTTGTAAACTGAAGATATCACTTAAAATTATTGTCTCTAAGAATTGAATGCATTGAGTTGCCAATTCATGTGAAACAATTGAAAATAATGACTTTTAATTTGTTACCCACTTATTCATTTATTATTTGATTATCCATTTTTCATTATCAAATTTTAGTGGATTTAATTTTTGTGTGGACTCTTTTCACTGCTTCTGGGTGCCTTGTCATCTTAACATGATAGATATCTTCTTTTCATGCTTTTAGAACTTACTTTTGTATTTTTTAATTACTTGACTTGGTCAGAGACAAATGGATATAAATCAATTATCCATTGGGTGAAAAAATCTATCTTTTTCACTTTGATTCTTTGTCCATAAGTTCATAGGATGATGAAACATGGCCATATCTCAAATACTCACTTACCTAGAGTATGAAATTATTTATTGTGTATTGTGCATACTATGGGTTAGAAAGATTGTAACATGTGAAGCAATCTTGTTCCACTAGAGGGTCATTAAATTTTAACTATGTGTCTTACCATGTCATACTATAGGTCTTTGGGATGGTGCCATGTGGATGGATGTTTCTTTCCTAGGATTTGACCTTTATACTATGATCTGGTAGGTAATAAGTTGCTAATATGATGACATGTGATTGACCCCACTATTTTAGATGGTCTTCAAGTTTTGATAGTGTATTTTTTTCCTACAAGATGTGGGTCACCAGTATTATGACATGTGGATCAATCTCACTCATTTAGAGGGTATTATATCTTTAAAAACCATGTAAGAATCTATTAGTTATGGATAATAAGGATCGCACCAATTTGATGGTCCATGCTAGTCCAAATATACTAGTACATGGAACATGTATGATTTTAAAAATATCTATGGGTGAATGGGATGAAGACATGTGGTATGATATTTCTCACTCAGGTGCTCATATTACTTTATAGATTACATCTTGGACTTTTAAACCAATGACAAGTGAGATTGTGATGAGTGGATTATTCTTGCTTGCTCAAGTGAATAATATACTTATAACTTTACAAATTATGAGTGAATAAACTATATTAATATGAATGTCAACATATCATGATGTTGGGGCTATCCTGCACACTTAGGCATAATAAATAAATTTGAACAATACATAATACTAGTTGGTTAGCCAAATAAATCATAGTCATAGATCATTCTACCCAACTATTGATATTAAAAGGCATAAAATATTTGGAAAGAATTTTGATTAAAAAACACATTAAAACCTTTCAACATTCACTTTTTTAAATTTTAAAAGTTGAGATATAAGATATCAATACAAAACATCTTCCATCTCAAATTTAACATGATACAAAAAACATAAATTGATTTTGATAACCTTAACATTGTAACAAAGTCTTTCTTATAGATATTTCAATATAACTTGATAAATGTTAAGAAATTAAAGACACTTTCATGTGACCTAGACCTAATCATGAAAATTATGAATGAAAATTGGCTCTCGATCTAAAAAATTTGAAGGTGGGGTGTTATGGTCACAAAAAATGGCGACTCAGTGGGGAATTACTCTAGAGTATTTGAGAACCTAGAATATTAGATTGATCATAAATAACTTCAAACTTTACTAGAAATAAACAAAATAAACTAGAAATTTGAAAGATACTCCAAGCATAATCATGCAACATACTAACCCTTTTCAATCTTCAGATTATGTGTGATTATGTGAAGATTCATTTCTCCTTATTATGAGAGTTTTAGAAAAGAGTTAAACAAAGATTAAGATTGTATTGATCTTATTTTCCCAAAGCATTTATATTTTATGTACTAAAATAATGGAGGCCATGTATTTATCTATTATCAGCTAGGAATCCATAACCTTGATAAAGACAACTATAATTCCACTTTAATCATTGATCTTTTTTCATCTAGGCATCCATAGCCAAGATAGAAATACTTGAATCACCCTTCTTCCATGTGTTTTATTTTTTACTTATTTATTTTTGAACCTTTCTTGGAATAAGGGTTGGAAACCACTATTGGTTAGGTACATAGGAATGAAATTTATCTTAAATCATGTGTTTATTCACTCTTTGACCTTAATTAGTGTGTATTATATCTCAAACAAGTCTTAAATATGTAGTTAATATTTTAGAATGATAAGCCTTTTATAAAATTTATATGAAACCATCATGGAAACTTTTAATATTTTTATAAACTTATTCAAGTCAAATAAAACTTTATACTCAAGTATGACACATACCTTGGTCTGATAACTCTAGATGCACTGATAATATTCTACATAGATACTATTTGAATGTGATTTTGGCCCTCTTTTTTAGGAAAATCTTGATGAAATCATAAAATCATTCACTTTTTATGAATTTAAACAAACTATTCTATAAAAAAACTACTCTATAAAGCAATACATTCTAGAAATGGGAAATCAATCCTATGAAAGTGAGAAACTAATCTAGAAATCAAGGAATATAATATAAGAAAACTAGAAATATAATCTAGGATTATCACTAAGGTAAAAAGCATAGTCATTTTGAAATGGCTCTAGTTGGAGCAGCCATGAAATAATGTTTCAAGAACTTCCCAATAATTGGAAAAGTTAAATCATCACCTTTGAGATCCTTCAAGCAAAAAACATTATTACCTAGAATTTTAGAATCTGATAGGTTCCACAATGGAGTGAAATTTTCATGCTATCCTTTATTTTCATGTGCCTTATCCCATGTAAGTCCAAAATCTTGAAATTTTTGATTTTGGATATTTTATCTAGCCACTTCTTGATAATGTCTTGGTGATTTATGAAGTTATTCAATACTTCTATTCACGTGCTCTCCTTTTGGACTATGTCTAGTAACCTTTACTAAACTCTATCATCTTCTTCCATATACACTTTCATAAATTAATACATTGGTAGTTTAAGATTAATGAGAAACACATGTTTCTCATAAAATAGTAGAGAAGGTGAAGATTTGAGGGCTTGTTTATGCCTTATTTTGTCTAGTTATTGTGCATACTTTAACAATAGATGAGGGATTGGGGTAATAAAGTTTAGTGGAGTTCCCTTTCTCTTTGCCCATTGGAGGCCATGAACCAAGCCTTCATATTCAACTAAATTATAAGTACAAATAAAATGGAATATATATGAAGAATAATACTAGTTCTTTGAAGGAGAAATCAACATGACACCAAATCTTACCCCTACCTTACTTCTAGAGGCATCAAAAACATTTCTCATATCCCTTAAATTTCATAATCTTCATCAGTGATTGATGGTATAGGAGTGCTCTTCTCATGTATACAATATACTCCTAATTCAATTTCTTCTATGAATGCATAGGGGTCATGCTCAATCTGATTATTATAGGCCCACCTAGTAAATTATATAGTTGAAAGGATGGTACTCAAGTATGACACATACCTTGATCCAATAACTCTAGATGCACTGATAATATTTTACATAGATACCATTTGAATTTGATTTCAACCCTCATTTTTTGGAAAATCTTGATGAAATCACAAAAGCATTCAATTTTTATGAATATAAACAAAGTAGTATATAAAAGAAAAACAACTACTCTAGAAAGCAAGAAATGCTGGAAATGGAAAATCAATCCTATGAAATCAAGAAACTAATCTATAAATCAAGGAATATAATATAATAAACTGGAAATATAATCTATTCCTATCACTAAGGTAAAATTTTAGTCATTTTGAAATGGATCCAAATGGAACATCCATGAAATAATGTTTCAAGAAATTCCCATTATGTGGAAAAGTTAAATCATTACCTTCGATATCCTTCAAGCAGAAAACATTGTTACCTAGAATTTTTGAATCTAATAGGTTCCACAATGGTAAAATTACATCCTTGTATATGCAAAAGTGCCCCACTTGGTGTTGAAATTATTCTTCATTCGATCCTCTCATTCTACTAATGCTTGATTGTAGCATGATAAATCATCCAAAAAGGACATCATTTCAGACCCACTGACCTTTTGAATTACTTCATCCAAGGAGGGAAAAAATAGTTATCCTTTTCTGATGCTTTATTCAGTTTCTTGAAATCAATGCACATCCTAATTTCACCATTCATTTTTATAATAGGCACTAATTTGACAACCCAAGTGAATACCTGATTGGGAGTACAATATTAACATCTAATAGATTTTGAAATTTTGTCATAATGAGGGGTTTTAAAATTGGATTCACTGGACTTTGGCATTACCTAAAAAGCCTTCTTCCTTTATTTAAAAGAATGATATGTGTAATTACTTTGAGATCAAATAGTTATATATATGTATAGGTATAAATGATCACATATTTATATTTTTTTAATAAGTTGTCTAATCTCTATTTATCACTCTTTAAAAAACTCAAGCTCATCTTCACATATTAAGGATATTCATCATTACTAGATTTTCTTTGATGAAATTAGACTCACTTGGTTTTTGTTGTTTTTATTTTTTAGCCGATGGATCCATGTGAAAATAATTTTTTAGTGCTACCATTACCATAGGTATTTGATTATC